>OZ023262.1:292162861-292317861 GCA_964006375.1 Tillus elongatus | reverse complement strand
TCAATATGTCGGAGCTTTTTTCAAGCGAAGTCCTTGCTGTTGTTCTGATGTTTCTACTTGCACAAATATCACGGCGGGCCCTATTCATCCTGTCGATATCGGCTCTGTTCCAACAAATGTGTTTACTGACCCTTTTCTGGGTTGACTTCACATTTATGTCGTTTTTGCACCCTTCGTCTTGTACGTCTCTCATACTTTCTTCTCCACTTGCTTCTGGCTGAGTAACTTGGTCGTCTCTTCCTCTCACAGCTTTCTTCACTGGAATGGCACTTTCACGGCAGACGTTGCTATTTACCTATATGGTGATTTTCCGCACTGCTAGGTTACTGCCAGGCGATAGTAAGGATGTTAGTGCCAAGATCAAGTTTAGCGCACTGGCCCTGAAGTATGTCCAAGCCAATTATAATTGGGTCTGATATGGCAGCGACTATGGCTGTCTGCTTTGCCTCCCATGTCCCAATTTGCAGCTCGACGTCAGTCTCGCCAAATACCTGGATCTGATCACCGCCGGCCGCATTTACTCTGTATACCCTGTCTGGTTCTTTTACTCGCCATCTTGGAACCATCTCGCGACGAATAATCGTCCTAGGTGCGCCTGTGTCGACGACCATCTGGGTCTTATTACCGCTTACGTATCCATCTACGACGAGAACGCTGCCAGAATTGCTAACCTGAAAAATGGTTACCGGCCTTTGCTTCACTTTTTTCCTTAGGCGTGATCTTAGAGCCCAACATTCGCCCCTTCTATGTCCCACCTTGCCGCAGTTCCAGCAGCGCAAGGCATTTGCACGGTGAGCTCTTATTGGGTGTTCATGAGACGTCGCCCTTATTTGTTCTGCTATTTTTTCTAGTAGCTGCATGACCTTGTATGAATCTGTTTTATTTTCTTCTTGGACCTGGAGACTGCAAACTTTCACATGACTTTCCGACGCTTGCTTTGCCGCTTCAAACTCCAAGGAATGTGCCAACGCATCGTTCAAGTTTTTGTGTCTCGCTATCCTCAGCGCCTGCTGCGTATCGGTATCTCTGATGGCGTCAGTGAAGGTTTGCACCGACAGCTGGTTTAAAAACTCTATTAGCTATGGGGTAGGCTAATCGCGTCAGTTTGACAACGTCGACGTGGAGATGTTGGAGACTTTCGCCCGGTTTCTGACAACGATTTTTCAACTGCAATCGATACAACTGTTGTAAATGCTGGTCGCCAAACCTCATTTCTAATTGATGTCTGATGCTGTCAAAACTCAGCGGTTCTTCCCTGGGAATACCTTGATGCACATCTAGAGCAGCTCCTCTGAGAACTACAATTAACGAAGTCGCTTTCTCTCTTTCGCCCCAACCATTTGCTGTAGCAGCGGCCTCGAACTGGCGTAGATAAATACCCCATAAGACTGAGCCATCAAATGTGGGAACCTTAATTCTTACGTGGCTATCTTCATGTCTGATGTTTCCCTTGACTATGGTATCATACTTCTTTTCTAGTGATTGCATTTTCTTTTGTACCTCCGCTTGTACTTCCTGCACACTCGTGAGCTTGTCATGTACATCGTCGCTGATACCCCTTACTCGACTTTCTACTTGTTGGAAGATGTCGTCTTTTACCTGCTTCATACGTTCTTCCACACACGAAGTAATATTCTCAATTCTGCTGGCTTGTTCTTGCAGAATTTTCTTTGTTTCTTCGTCTATTCTTCTGGCTTCTTCATCTTTTTTCTGGCCGCTTCATCTCTTTTTATCATTTTTTGTTTGGCTTCTTCGTCTCTTTTTCTGGCTTCTTAATCTCTTTTCTCATTTCTTCTTTGGCTTCTTCGTCCCTTTTTGTCAGTTCCTCTCTTGTCTCTTCGTCTCTTTTTCTCATTTCTTCTTTGACTTCTTCGTCTCTTTTTCTGACCTCTTCATCTCTTTTTATCATTTCTTCTTTGGCTTTTTCGTCTCTTTTTCTGGCCTCTTCTTTCATTTATTTAATCAATTCCACTAGCTGAGCGTCCATATTGGCTGTTGCGCTACGTGTCTTAGGCATAGACGTACTTAAAGCTTGTACACCGTTTATTCTGTTTCAAGAACACACCCAGTTAAGACTCACTGCTGACACGGATCTTCCAGAGATTCAAGAAATTTTCACGTTGTTTAACGAATATTCCTGAAACTATTTCCGCTAGCAGTTTGAAAATCCCACTTTGTCACCAGTTGTTACGTTCTACGGGGTTCTGGATTTGTTGACTAACAAAACACAGCTTTTCAAACTACTATTTGTTATAACCAACTACTTTCCAACACCAAGATAAACTAAAATATTTCTCTCTATTACTAAATGTCCATAGAACTATATTCCACTATCGCCTTCTATGATCGCTTCTTATACACCAACACTTACTGTTGACTCGCTTAATACTTTATAATCACTATTCTACATCACACTAATTCAATACTGAACTGACTCACTATGTACCGTTCGTCTATTTATACTCTCCATAGAGATTCTAGAGATTCTAGATCTTCTACACTTTTCTATACCTGTCACTTCTGGTCCCTTCTAGAAATATAATTCCAGAGTGTTCGCTCTTACCAACACACTTTATAACCGACATCTGACCATAGAATAACAAAGTCCACAAACGCAATTCTCAGAGACAAATGTGACAGTATTAATTTTAGTAATATTTCGTACCAATAGTGTACAATTCTTATGAAAATTCACTACTATAACGCACTTGCTGCATCCCGAATTTTTATTTCTATCACATTGTAATCACCGATAAGATTTTGTGTTTATTTAGCGAATTTTCTAAAAAAAAATTATATTTAAATGAACTTTGGTACAAAAAAGTGATTATTAATTAATTTGATAGGATTATCTATGTTTACATTTTCATATTATACCTATAAGCAGTTGATAAATTGTTTTCACAAATGTCAAATGAAACTTTAAAATGACAAACTTATCTAATGTTCTTGTTTCTGACAGCCTGTAACATGAAAATATGAGTATTTTTGTCTTATATTTTCTTTACTTGCACTCGTTCAAATTTCCGTGAATTTTTTTTTAATTTTCATTTTTTGTTTTAGCGAATTTTCAAACTTTAAAATAACAAACTTATCTAGTGTTCTTGTTTCTGACAGCCTGTAACATGAAAATATGAGTATTTTTCTCTTATATTTTCTTTACTTGCACTCGTTCAAATTTCCGTGAATTTTTTTTTTAATTTACATTTTTTGTTTTAGCGAATTTTCATTAAGAAATATTTATTATAGAGGTCACCAAGAAAAGCTTTTGAAAAAATTCCTTCAGATGAGCGCGAATTTAGGTCCCTAGAACCCAAAACCAGGGTCCGTTAAAATTTATATATATATATATATATATATATATATATATATATATATATATATATATATATATATATATATATATATATATATATATATATATATATATATATATATATATATATATATTCGGCCAAACAAGATTTTATATATTTATTTATATATGTATGTATTCGAACGATAACTCAAAAAATACTAAACTGATTTCAATCAAACTTGGAAAAAATCTTGTTTGGCCGAAAAGTGAGGTCGAGTTCAGTAATCAGCCTTTAGGCATAAGTTTTCCAGCGGAAAATTGGGAAAAACTGTTTGAAAAAGCTATATTCTTGTATCAGAGTAACTGTAATGAGATTTTACATGTGGCTATGGCTAGAAAAAGTGCAAATAAACCTATGTTCTTAATTTTATGTAATTTGGTACACCATATTTACAGTGTTTTCCAAATTAAAAATAAAATCCCAAAGACATGCGTTGAAACGACTTAGTGGTTAAAGTCCAATGCCTGACAGACAGAGTAGTTAATTTCCACGCGCAGATTAATTCATACAACAGTTATAAACCATACGTCAACGGTAACCAAATTTAATATATACCAGGCAGAAAACATACTACCCGAACCAAGAATCGTGAAATCTCTGCCGCAATTATGGAAAATGACAGACGACATGAAATTAGTAATTTGCCAAGTGATTGTTATTTAACTGGGGGGTTCAATCAATTATTAAAATCCACTATATTTGTAGCTTTATTAACGGCCCCAAATACAGTTTTAGCGCAGCATAGATGTATTATGCTGTCGCATAATATAGCAGAAATTTAAACAAAATCAAGCCAAGTCTCTATAAAATAATTCTAAAATAGTATATTTTATCTTTAAGATCGAAACAGTCGTGGGATGTGTTTCAATGGTAATTCTACTAATTCTGTAATTAATAATTGTTACGTATACTTTGAATGTAAGATCCCGGGCATGAAGCCGATCTAAAGTATGACGCAAATAAAACGTTAGTTGACGTGTGCCTAGATAGTACAGGGCGCATCGCCCATGCCTCCTAATCAGAAGGATACGCGATCGAATCCAGCTCGATGAATGTGTGTTTTTTGTTTGTTTTATTTTGACATTTTGAGAAACAATAGTGCACAGATTTCATACGTTTTGAACAAGATCTCATTTTTGTTTAAAACGCCTAAATAACTTTGTCAGCTTTGAGTCTGAAATTATAATTTTGTTATTGTTGATATTGAAAAAACCGGTTTGATTAGGTTCACTAAAACGAAATCATACTGGCGTGGCGATTAATAAGAAAAAATAACTGCTACGTTTATAATTTGGCAGATACTTTACTCTTCTAAATGTGAAGTAAGTTTCCTTCTGGAAATCTTCTGTATAACTTTAATGAAATTTGCAATACAGTTTCTTTTAAAGAGACTTACACTATCTACACAGATATAGCAAAATTTAGTTCTTTAGCTTCATAGAAAATTGAGTTTTGGGCATTTTTCTCAAAAGGAGTTAGAACGCAAGATTTTTTTGATAATAGAGAGAAAGCGATGGTAACACTTTCGAAAGAATTCCTCAAATGTGCGCGTACTAGGAACTCTAAAATCGATCTTCAAGGTCTGTAAGTTTAAAGTATTAACTTTACTAATATGCCGTATAATATAGTGTACAATTCTTATAAAAATTCGCTACTGCAATGCACTTGCTGCGTTCTGAAAATTTTTGAACTTCTTCGCTGGCCTGGCGCGGTAAGTTCAAAATTGTGTTTTTTTTTTCTTTCACAATTTCTCTACATTTTTTCGCTTACCGGTACATCTCACCATATTCCACTCTGTATTATATAATTAATATATACATATAAAATTTTTAGTTGACCCTGGATATGGGTTTTAGGTTTCTTAGTTCGCGTTCATTTAAAGAAATTTTTCAAAAGCCTCAAAATCGTTATCTTGTCTTACGCTAATTTTTTTACCTGAATTCGTTAAAAGAGCAATATCCGAAAACATTACTCGTACTCGTTTACTCACTCTGAAAGGGATTGCTCTGTTATTGAGTAGGCTGTCTATAAAGTGAAACACTCAGTATAAAATATCCAATAAACATAAGTTTTATGCGATACTTTTAAAGTGCACTCTATTGTAAATAAACTTTAAGCATACTCACTATTAAAATTTATGATTCCTTCAGGACTTATTTTAGTCTAGTAAGTCTTTTATTAATGAAAGGTTAGCGAAATATTTTTACGATAAGATTTAACGCTAGCTGTGTCATAATACAAGATACGGATCCACTTGTATTACATTACACATCTGAGGGAACCTGACGATCATATTGGCATATGTGATGTGCACTTAGGACAAAGACGGTGCTAGAAGGAGAAGTATTAGATGACCAGCTGAATCTACATAACACACAAGTGAAAGTATTCGTTCTGTCCACGGCTTGCGACTTGCGACTGTTGTGGTACCTAGTCGAAGGCCGTTCTATCCGTGTCCGAAGTTCAAACCGCGATCATCACGACAGCACTCTCCCGTTCGGACTCTCAGAACTGGAGAACCCGGCCTAGCACCGCCGCCAAAAGTGAAAGGGGTGTGTTTTCTAGCATGCAGTATCACCAGCATTTTATAACGTGCTCGTACGGTGCGTCGTTTTCCTACAAAAACCGCCCAAAGGTACATGTGCTGCTCGCTGTTAAAACTATGTTCATCTGTTAACGTGTCAGGGTTTCATAGTGCTTCCTTTTAAGATCACTGGATTTGTGCCGTTGCTGTGTTTGTCATCTCCTTCACAGTTCAACACCTGATTCTTTTAGGTGTCTCCAACGAAAAACTGGAAAACTTCAAAGCTCTGTGAGTATAACTTTTATATCATACATCTTCATAGTACTTGCATACCAGATCTTTTCAGTTTTAGGAACGATTTATTCTGAAAGAAGCTATAAAATATTAAAATTCAATTAAACTTATCGAGTTTTTCCACCCTTTTAATTGTCTCTTAATATACGAAATTCAATTTTCGCTCAACTAAGTTGAGTAGTCAACCAGGATTCCGCGCCTACACTTGTTCGATGCATACAAGTATAAATACGTTTGGGGAACACCCCAAAAACCTTGAACTTGATTCAAGAAATATTCAGCTCAACCAGATGTCCCTGATTACTGGAATTTCAAAATGTGGGTAGTTTCTTCATAGTTTTTCGCCGCATTTCTTATATTATTAGGCTGAGTAAATCCCGCGAAAAAAATACAAGCTTCTGCTTCGTTAAGCTTCGGAGATTGCGCAATAATATCGAAACGTTTATTTTAGCCTAGATCTCATTTGTGAGATTGCTAAAATGGTAATTTTCCTGATATTAGACAAATGTTGTTCTAAAGTTTTGTTAGTATCAAGAATAATATCGGAACGTTTATTTTAGCTAGATTTCATTTCTGAGTTCGCTAAAATGGTCATTTTCCTTATATTATATACAAACATTCTTCTAAAGTTTTGTTAATATCAAGAAAAGTGTGAAAATTGATAGTTATACATATCAATGACCACTAATTGTAAATTGAAGAAAAAAAAGGCTGGACGCAGCAAGTGCGTTATGGTAGTGAATTTTCATTAAAACGTTTTTAATTGCAAATATGTCTTTTGTTTAATGAAATATCAAATTTTGTAGATAGTATAATATCATAAACCATATGTGGGTTCCACATTTCATCAAAATAACCTAACCTATTGCTTAAAAAATATTAAAATAAACAAAAATTCCCGAAAAAACGAGTCCGATTTTCCTGGCCAATAAACAAATTCAAGCAATTTATGTACACAAAAACTACCCTTGCCAATATATAATTAGTATGCACAAAAAGTGTACTTGAAAACTTGCAAACAATCCTTTTAATGAAAATTAACAATTTTTTGTAACAAAAATTGGCTTAAGTAATGTTAGTCTTTTTACGAAAATAGGCTAAAAAGTTTTTGCACGACAATTTGCTAAACAATCATCTTTCATGAAAATTCGTCGTGGGCGTTTTCCTTCCCCTCCCGCATGCCTGCAACCACCGTCAATACAAAACCAAATAAACAAAATTTTCGAAACAACTCCCAACAAAGTTACGGGACCCGAGGCCAAGGCGTGGTAGACATGGTTTAGAGGAGGTGTAGCTTCAAAATGTGAAAAAATCAGATTTGAGGGGTCCAGTAAAGCTATTTTTTTTCTCATTTTCCGCAGTTTCCTCTCATGTTTTCTTTTTATCTTTCCCGTCCAGCACCCATATTCACTCCTGGTCCCGTAACTTTCTTGGCGTTTTTTGGCAAGAAATGTTCTTGTGGTTTGTGCATCCAGGGGGTTTCTAAGCGTGTTAATGAATGTTCTTCCAAAAACCCTCCTGGAGGTTATCTGCAAACTTAACCAAATTGTCCATGTGTCCATTGCAAACATCTTTTTTACAGCAACGTATTAAACACTACTTCTTAATTACTAAAATTTCACAACAATTTGACGAAAAATGATTTCTACGGAAAAACTTTTAAAAAAATCTGCGAAAACTGAGTAATATATTTTACACGAAAATTTGCTGATAAAATACATAAGATTAAAATTATAAAATCGGTAACTAAAATTGAGTTAGGGCAGTTTGATTTTTTCAAATTCAGTCAGTATTTGAGAAACCGATACAATCAGCACAGACCGAAAACACAGCCAATCAAACAACTGTAAACCGACCAATAGAAATTAAACACGCAGACGTCACGTACAACTTTAGAAATAAAACATAAAAGAACGACCAGGGTAACGTGCTGATGATGATGAACCAGGAAGGTTCGAAACTGCAGCCCCCGTAAGCAAATAAAAAATCACAGAAAGTACAGCAAACAAATGAAGTGTATATTAAAAAGTAATTACAGTGTAGTGGAACATTCCAATATATATATATATATATATATATATATATATATATATATATATATATATATATATATATATATATATACGAGGGCTGGTTATTAAGTCCGGGACTTTTTTGATTTTTAATTTCCCTCCTCTTCACAGGAAGGGCAACACTGCTCCTCTCAACAAGCATCTCTCTGTTGACTCTTGTCAAAGTTCGAACAAGCTACGTCATTTAGTTTGTACTAGATAGCCATTGAAAGCAAACAACCTCTTGAGTTATAGCGAAAATAGAAAAAAGTTAATTTCGTGTGCTCATCAAACATTATTTTTGCGGAAAAAACCAACACTCAAACCAAGGCTAAGCTTGATAAATACTATGGGGACTCTGCACCATCAATTTCCATGGTAAATAAGTGGTTTACTGAATTTCGTTGCGGTCGTACAAGCACAAATGACGCCGAACGTTCTGGACGTCCAGTTGAGGTCGCTACACCCGAAACAACTGAAAACATTCACGATATGGTGTTGGCCGATCGGAGATTGAAAGTGCGGGAGATTGTGAGAGCCATAGGCATATCAAATGGCTCAGTGGTTTCGATTTTTCACGATTACTTGGGTATGAGAAAGCTATCCGCAAGATGGGTGCCGCGTTTGCTCACAATCGACCACAAACGCAATCGTGTGACAACTTCGAAGGAGTTTTTGGAGTTGTTCAACCGCAATAGGGACGAGTTTTTGCGTCGTTTCGTAACCGTGGACGAAACATGGATTCACCACAACACACCAGAGACCAAGCATCAGTCAAAACAGTGGGTTTCTCCGTGCGAATCGGCGCCGAAGAAGACCAGGGTGGATTTGTCAGCCAATAAAGTCATGGCGACCGTTTTTTGGAATGCACGCAGTATAAGCCACATTGATTACCTTCAAAAGGGAAGAATAATCAATGGCGAATATTATACCAACTTATTGGACCGGTTCAATGACGATTTGAAGAAAAAACAACCGCATTTGGCCAAGAAAAAAGTTATTTTCCACCAAGACACTGCAAGGGTGCACACATGTGTAGTCTCCATGGCGACAGTGTATAAATTGGACTACGAATTGCTCCCTCATCCACCCTATTCTCCGAATTTAGCCCCGAGTGACTATTTCTTCTTTCCAAACTTAAAGAAATAGCTCGGCGGAAAGAGATTTGAATACCTATTTTGAGGACCTCGACAAACCTTATTTTTTGGAGATGATAAAAAAATTGGAGAAACGTTGGACTGAGAGTATAGAGCTCAAAGGAGACTATGTTGAGAAAAAAAAAGGATTTTTGTCAAAAAACATAAAAACATTGAAACCGACCCCGGGTATGGGTTCTAGGGATCCTAGTTCACGCTCATTTGGAAAAATTTTTGCGCAGTCTCACCATCGATACCTCTCTATTAGTAAATTTTTCAAAATACAAATTCACTAAAAAGGGTAAGAGGTAGTAATAAGTACAATTTGGAGAACGAAATGCATCACAATACAGTTGTAAGAGATGACGGTCGTTTCGGTATCAAAGTCAGCGTCATCAGAGAGTTTATTCATGCCTCTGATGACGCTAAATTTGTTAGCGAAACGACCGTCAGGTCTGAAAACTGTAATGTGATGAATTGGGTTCTCCAAATTGTACTTATTAGTAGGAACATCGTAGCTTCCAATCTTCACTGAGGATAAGAGGTAGACCAAGAGTGAAACTACTGAAACACCTGGCCCAATTGATGAAGTGTGGAAGCTACAGTGAAATGAAAAGAGTGATGATTACGACGACAAGGCGACTCGCCTTTAGGCTGCGATGGTGGTGAATAGTATAATATAATATATAAGTCAAAAATATTGTATTGCTAATATCTGCCATTGCGATACAAAATTTACCCTGAACGTAGCAAGGTTTTTCGGAAAGCTTTTCTTCTAGTTTCCGAGACTATACATAATTCGTAGAGAATTCGCACCATAACTGAAAAAGGAAAGGTCAAGAAGCCAAAAACGGAATAAATTGAAGGCGACGTCAATGGTAATAAAGTTAAATCAAATGCGCTTTAACAAGAAAAATATACGTCATCCTTTATTCATATATGGAGCTTTAGATATTTAGTTTTAAAATACATGCGTCTAATTGAGATATTAATCACCAGGATGAGAAGCGGTTAAAGTTTAATTTATTCAGTTATTCAGTTTAAGCTTTACTTTATTGTACTGGACGCTTATAATACGTTGGTGGTACCTATGATGCCAGTTTGAAATACTTACAAATTTTTAATGACCGCTCCCAAAAAAAAGTACCTGAATTAATTTGCAAAAATAACTGAAAAAGGAGAAAAAAGAACAATTTTATTAATTTTAAACATCAGAGCACATATTAATATTTTTATAAAGTCAGTCACAATTTTATAACCCAACTTCTACTTACCTGAAACATGCCTTTGTATAATAAACTAAAAAACAGGTCAAGTCAGAGAAGAAGTCTGTATTAAGTTAGTCAAGAGCTCTGCTCCAAGTTGTGTGCTTTTGAGAAAATCAAATATGAAAGCCTGGACACAGCAAGTGCGTTATGGAAGTGAATTTTTATATAAACATGTTTTTAATAGCAAATATGTCTTTCTAATACAAGCAGGCATCAAACTGGTTACCTGTATAGCCTATATAGTAGCAACAATGTACCATATTTTATCAAAATAACTTATTGTTTGGAAATGTACAAAAATTTTCCAAACATAAATCTCTTATTTGAGGTATCTTAAAAGATCTATTCGGTTTTTTTATTTGTTTAGCCATTTCCAATCCTACGTTACAGTAGTATTTATTAAATTCACTCGCAATGATCTTTTCATTATTAGAGACTTCACCATTTTTTAGTTGAATTTCTTTTATTAGTCTTCCACCACTTCTACAACCAACGATATTATCAGTTACACGCCATAAAGTCTTACTACAATTTCTGTTGCAGTTTATTTGTTTCTGATAAAAGTCTCTCTTTGTCTTTTTTATCAGTTTAACCAATGTGTTTCGGTATTTAGTGTACTGATCTTTTTTGTCACTATTTGTTGAGTCTGCTAACCAATCACGATAAAGTTTATCGCGAATTTCTATTGATTTAACTATGCCTCCTGTTATCCATTCTTTGCGTCTGTTGTTTTTTTTTCAACCCTGTAGGTTGAAGAATTTAATGCTGACTGAATTTTAGCCAGCAAATAATTGCAGGCAGATTCACTATCTCTAAAATCTAAGTACTCATCCCAATTTTCTCTCTCCAATATATTTTTCACCTTATGGTAGTCAGTTTTTTCCCGATATATCTTTTCTTTCGCAGTTGTTTTGACAGCGCTGAGTTCCATGTTTGCCACCGTTGTATAATGGTCTGTAATTGTTGATTTTAAGACAAACGACTTCACTTGCAGCTGTGTTTGTTTGGTTCTCAGAAAAATGTGATCAATACAAGTATTGGAAGAACCCACCTCTCTTGTGTATTCATTGATCAATGAAACGTAGCCTCTTTCACCACTTATGTTGCGATATTCACAAGACTGTCTGCCGTCAGAGAACAGATCAATATTTATATCCCCACAAAATAAATGGCAATCAGTATTTTTTATTTGCTCCAAGTAACAGTCGAACTCTTCTATAAAATTCTCTAGGTTGGACGATGGCGATCTGTAGATGCCAGTTACTAAAATCTTTTTATTCCGAATCATTAAGCTTAACTGAATGGCGTTGTTATCTCCGATTTTGACTGTTTCAGCTCCATTGCAGTAATTCTCCCGCACATACATAATTACACCATCATTTTGGTTAAAGCATCCTTCACTATAATACGCAACATACCCTGTCAAATTATACATTCGCACATCATGTACTCTCCAAGTTTCCGTCAAACATATAACATCTGGCTCATTTATAAATTGACTTAAGTGTATTTTAAAATCATCAAAATTTTTACTAATACTCCGTATGTTAATATTCAAAATTGTCAAAGTAAGTCTTTTTTGTATAAACTGCTCTTCACATTCTGGTATACTGTTTACAATGTTTGTGGTATGTTCCACGCATTCAAAATCCCTAATGTACGGATTCATATTGCCCGCGCAATCCTCAGCGCACCAACCAACCACAAAAAAATGACAAAACTACCAACTATTACAGTATGTGTGTTCTAATATACAAATAATAACAACCATACAAATCGCTAACAGTTACTACACTTTGTTACAAGTTAAAACTTAAAAACATATGTACAAGCAGAACATTTCCAATACAATAAATTAACATAAACACGTAAATCCAAAAATCTTTTGCAAGAAAGAAAACTCAAACTGAGTCCGCCATTAAAGCACACAATAAGTTAGTCACAATATTAAAATCCTATATACAAACAAAATATAATGTTTCTCAATTAGTGTATAAAACGACAAAAAATCTCTGAAACACATAAAAGCTAAAATACGGAAATATACACATATTACAACCATACAAAAATTCCACACTAAACACACACACGGACTCACTCAGCAGATATAGCACATACAGACCCACACACCCGCATCCAACAAAACGCACGGACTCAAATGGTCACCCAACCACCGTCTCACCACTCAGGAAAATGATTCCAATGTATCTTACTAAATTCACTCTCTCTTATTACCAGATATTGTGCGTGTAGGGTACCTTTGATCCCTGGGCGTTTGTTCCCTTGATCCACTCCCACCGCTGTTCATTCGTGATTTCTTACCTCCTTCTATGTTATGAGTAATTCTTTTTGAAACACTATGCGGTTCTATTTTCCTGTGTATGTCTTGAACAACATTTTTTTCCTTCCCAGCATCTATCACGGAAATTTCTTCAGGCGCTTCCTTTTCTATCTGTGTCAATGGAGTTCCCGTCTAATAACTCCACAAATGCTCCAGAATGTCATAGCTCGTTTTGAACAAAATTTGTACTTTTGTATGGAAGCTGGTGGTCAACAATTTGAACACTTACTTAACTGAATAAACATTTTTGAATGTTTGGTTTTAGTTTTTAGTTTTTTTAACGAAAAATTGACTAATTAGTGCATTTCTTATCACAATGAATGAAATACGTTCTTGCAACTCCAACTGTGAATAATTTTTAAACGAGTTGATAAAAATTCCAACAAATTAGTGTGCCGATATCAGAAAAAAATAGCTTTCAAATGATGTAACACTCGACCCATGTTCCCTATTTAAAATATAAGGATTGTTATCACCACCCTTAAGGGGTTGATGTGACACAGTTTAGTTTTATGTCAAAACATGTCCCCCTCAATATTAAAATTGACGTATTTCAGCGTTTCTTAAAAAAAACTTCTCTGGACGCAATTCGGTCTGTTTCGTTTTCAATGCGCCACCCTATATATATATATATATATATATATATATATATATATATATATATATATATATATATATATATATATATATATATATATATATATATATATATATATATATATATATATATATATATATATATATATATATATATATATATATATATATATATATATATATATATATATATATATATATATATATATATATATATATATATATAGGAGAAAGGTTAAGGGCAAAGCCGCAAGGAGACAACCGCATACACGTGTTTCAAGCTTATTAGCCATCATCAGTACGGTAGAGCCAGGTGAAGATGGGAACACTCTGGATGAAGATGCAGAAATGAGCTTGAAACACTTCTTCTTCTTGTATAGTACAGAAATGCCGTGATATAAATCCTTGTATAGTTAGTATATATATATATATATATATATATATATATATATATATATATATATATATAAACATATAAAAATTGAGACTGACCCCGGATATGTGTTCTAGGGGGGCTAATTAGCGCTCATTTGAAGAAATCTTTTCAAAATTGAAAAGTCGGGATCTCCTCATTAGTACTTTTTTTTTAGAAAATTCATTAAAAAGTAAACAGATATGTATCTGAAGAAGCCACATCGTGAATAAATATATGTCATCTACTAATAATACAGTGTAAGAAAATGAAGACATTGAAAAATACTGGAAAACTTATCTAGAAGGGTTAGGAAATTAATTGTGAAAAAGTTAATTTTGTGGAAATTAATTGTACAGAAGTTCATTTAGAGCAAATAGGAAAGATTAATTCAGACGGCCTTGGAAGAGCGTAGGCAAGGAAAGACTCCTAACGTGGAAGAATTAACAGTTTACGGTTTTTGAGGCCTAAGCCCCCGCCGTCGTCTCCCAGGAGTTTAGGTCACTGTGCACCGCTCACCACACCCACTACTAGGTCGAAACCACCCTTAAGGAACATTTACTACCTTCACACTCGAAAAAATGGGCGGGAAAAGTAAGATCTTCCTTCCCTTCATACGACTTTCCTTACATTCATAGGAATGTTTGCTCCACTCTCACCTGTCCCGAAATCTACTCTATCTCTATTCGTCGCCCCTCCCCCCTTTCCTCGCGGATTTCCCCGATTGCGACTCTCATTTCCTATTCCAGATTCCAAATTCCTGATTTCTTCGTTCTTGGTAGAACTCGTCACCTCAGACGGGCGGAATATATTGTTTCACCGTGAAGTTTTCTCCTGCCGTCCTGCGATTTTCTATCTGTCAGTCTTCCAGCACAAGTCTTGCTGTTTCTTGCTTACTATATCCACACGCGCATTCATCCATTCCAGGCTTCAAGTTAAATAGACTACAGTAGTCCTTAAGAGACCCGTGCCTAGTCAGCAGGCTCCCCAACCTGTTGCTCCAGCACTTCAGGCAAACACCCACGGTCTTCATGTCCCGAGGGGTAATCTCCTCGTCCGAGTGTTTCTGGCACTCTGCGTTAGCGTTCTCCTTGGCCCTTCGCGTGACATTTTGATCTGAGTATGTACACTCTTGTGGCCTAGTGGGTCACTTCCGACGGCTTTTGCCTCCGCGTCGGCCTTTGATATACCTTTGATACCTGATCGATACCCCAAGTTTATTTAAGTTCCCGCGTGCCATACCTGCATCATCTTGTGGATGTTGTTGGCCGTTTTTCCCTTCCTCTAGGGCAGCATTTCCAGGGCGACTCTGCTGTGGGAGGTGATGTTTACGGCTACACCTACAGGGGTGAGGGCCTTTTTCACTATCGTACCCTGCGCGAAAATTTTCGTCATTTGCATCGGGTACCAGTCGTAGAGCTTGAGCCCTTCGCTCCCGCGACCACCACATTATCTTCCGAGGGTAGAAATTCTTGACAACTTAGCACAGGTGATGAAAGTGTGAAAGTTATCACGAAGTTAAAAGGCTGTCATGATTGCGACAAGACAAAATGGCCTTGGACTGTCATGGTGACCTTTTGAACATACGGGGAGACGGGTACCCAAGAGAAACTGCACTGATGTTGTGGTGGGCGGCATTTTTTTAGTACCAGGTTTTTCCGATAATGGCGCATAGAGCTACCATTCCCGCGTCAGCAAACCAAACGTTATCGTTCAAGAAGGTTCCGTTCGGCTTGTGTGAATTTTTGTTCTCTCTCGTCGTTTTTGCAATGGCTAATTCTCGTGAACAGCGCGTGGGCATAGAGTTTTGCTTCTTGCTCCGAAAAACTGGCGCAGACGCGCTTGAGATGTTAAAAACGGCCTACAAGGATGCTATTGGAAAAACTCAAGTGTTTGAGTGGTTTTCCCGTTTCAAAAAAGTTGGAGTGTGAATTGATTACAAACTTCGCTCTGGTCGTCCTTCCACGGCTCGAACCGATGAAAATGTAAAAAAAGTATCGAGATCGTCATGGAAGATTCACGACGGAGTATTGGCAAGGTTGTGGAGCTGTCTGTACTGACTTGGAATTCAGTTCAGCGAATTTTAACGGAATCTGAAAAAGGTGGCTGTCAAATTCGTGCCGCGATTGCTGAACAAAAGCAAGGTCACGTTGAAGCATGTTGTGCTTTGTAAAAGGAGTTACGAAATGATCCAAACTTTTTTTATAAGGTCATCACAGAGAACGAATCACAAGGCTACGGTTACACCTTGAAACTAAGCAACGATGAAGCCAGTGGAAGACTCCAAGTTGGCTTCGCTCCAAAAAAGCCCATCAAGTGAAGTCAAACATCAAAACAATGCTGATTTGTTTTTTCGAAGTAAGAGGAGTTGTCCATGCAGAGTTTCTTCCACAGGGTTAGACAGTAAACCAGGCTTTCTACCTGGAAGCTTTGAAAATATTGCGCAACAGTTTGCGACAGAAGAGGCACGATTTGCGAGCGACTGGTTTTTCCACGACGATAACGCCCCTGTTCCTACAGATCTGTCTGTGCGCCTATTTTTAACCGACTTCAAAAAAGGAGGAGGTTCTCAATTCGACTGTAGGTTTTTTTTTTGTGTGTTACCTCAAAACTTTTTTTAGGTGAACCGATTTTGATGATTCCTTTTTATTTGAAAGCTGGTGCTCCTCATGTGGTCCCATATAAATGTGATCAGGATCTGACCAGTAGTTTTTGAGTTATCCTTAATAATGCGTATTTAATTGACTTCGACTACATTGATGATGTTCTTGTGTGTTACCTCAGAACTTTTTTCTAGGTGAACCGATTTTGATGATTCTTTTTTTATTTGAAAGCTGGTGCGTGTGGTTTCATATAAATTTGATCAGGATCCAACCAGTAGTTTTTGAGTTATCCTTAATAATGCGTATATAATTGACTTCGACTACATTGATGATGATTGTGGATCACACCGTTGCGCTTCCGTCTAATTAAATCAGATATAAAGCTTCAGATTCACTAAAAATAAAGAAATAAACTGAAATTTTAACAAAATGGAAAACCGACTTCACAAAAAAATATTCTGAAACAAAAATGCACTAAAAAGTAAAAAATAATTGCGTATTCTTCTGTCTACAACTTACAATCAACTTATTTTTTCCACTCAATGTATGATCAATGCATTTACCACGCAAGAATGTAGGTACCCACTTAAACTTAACCTCCAACTCCACACATACCTATGACTAACAGACAATTATCAAAATATTTATTTAGAGTTCACCTAGCAGAAAGTTTTAAATATATGTGTAGACGGCTTAAAAGACAATCAAATTATTAGGATCATATAATGTAAAATTATTGTTATTTTTGGAGTCGGTGTCAGCCAAGGAAATACGACAATATACCTTACATTAATAATACGAGAATACCTTATAAAATCTATTTTACAAATGAAATTTTATACAATATACTGTGACAATATCCTGTGACCTTGAAACGACAATATACCAATACCTACTTAAACCTTTTTACAAATGAATTTGAATGCAACAAGACACACACACACCTAATTAAACGTATTTACTAGTATTTACAAATGAACTTTAATAAGATATTATGCTGTGACAATACCTCTCTCAAGACAAAGTACCATTACCTAATTCAACCTATTTACAAATGAAATTTAATACGACAATATCAAGCAACATTGATACGAAAATGTAGCTATAATAATAAACCTAAAGAATTATCTTAAGAAAGACGGTGTAGAATGAAAAAGAATCGCAATCGGTTTATAATCAACTAACTCCTATCGCTGTTTTTCTCTTGACTGACTGGCGTATGGCCGGCGTACGCGTTTGCCTCGCTCACTCGGCTATATCCCTCCAACCATTCTTCCGGGCGCGCGCGCGCAATCGACCCGCCCGCGCTGCGTGCTGCGTCTATGTGTTTAAAGTGTGTATGCCAATTGTTATATAGTAAGACATTTCACGTTAAGTGGTTACAAACGCATATTGGCTGACACCGACTCCAAAAATAACAATAATTTTACATTATATGATCCTAATAATTTGATTGTCTTTTAAGCCGTCTACACATATATTTAAAACTTTTTGCTTAGGTGAACTCTAAATAAATATTTTGATAATTGTCTGTTAGTCATAGGTATGTGTGGAGTTAGAGGTTAAGTTTAAGTGGGTACCTACATTCTTGCGTGGTAAATGTATAGATCGTACATTGAGTGGAAACAATAAGTTGATTGTAAGTTGTAGACAGAAGAATACGCAATTATTTTTTACTTTTTAGTGCATTTTTTGTTTTAGAATATTTTTTTGTGAAGTCGGTTTTCCGTTTTGTTAAAATTTTAGTTTATTATATAATTAGATCTAGCAAACCGTGGCTTCACCGGTAGCGTTGGTTGTATTTCCTTATAACATAATCCTTTTGTATTTTGTCTGAATTCCTCTTCCCATTTTTGAGGTGATTGTTTTCTGAGATACACCCAGAAATCTTGCACTGGGATTTTATATATTTCGGTAATTCCATTCGCTGTCTCTCGCTTGGCAAGATCATTCACTATTTCGTTTCCCTTTATACCAGAATAGGCTTTTGTCCACACCAGTACAATATTTTTACCCTGTGCTCTTAAATGTTTGATCGCATTTATTGTTAAAGTTATGAGATAATTGTTTTTGCTTCTTTTGTGGAGACCGCTTGAGGAACACTTTGGCTGTCACAAATGATTAGTATCTGATTGTTTTCTATTGTATCAGTATACTGGACTGCTTTATGAATGCCTATAATTTCTGATGTAAATATGGTAAATATGGGATTAAGTTTAAACTTTCCTATGAATTGCTTCTGTAGATCGTAAAAAGCACATCCAACTCCTCCTCGCTTTTCGACGCGTCAGTGTATATGTGATACCACTTATTCGGTATCAAATCGTATTTGAACATGGTGTTTCTTATCGTTTCTGAAATTGATAAGATGTTCGTAGGTGTCTACCATTAGTGGTTTTTTCTGTTTACAGAAGGTGTTGTTCAAGGTCACCAAGAATATCTCATGATGTTTTGTTACGATAGGGCTGTCCGTTGATAAAAGTTTAGACACAAATGTTGATGTTAAGTATTCTCTTCTTCTTTGCAGAGGTGGTTTACATGCTTCCGCCAGTAAGCTGTTTGTAGGTGTGCCTCTTGATACGCCAAGACCAATTTTGAGTGCTTTATTCTGTAAGACATTAAGCTTATCTAAACTCACTTGACTTGCTTGGTTATAAGCTACATAGTCTATAATATAATTGGCCTTATATATGATCCGTTTCTGGGTCTGCGCCCCCGTTACGGTGGCGGACGGATCTCAAGATATGCATTGCTTTCTCTGGTCTACATCTAATTTTAGCGAATTAAAAAAATCGCTAGATCTGTGTTTATATATATATATATATATATATATATATATATATATATATATATATATATATATATATATATATTTATATATATATATATATTATATATATATATATATATATATATATATATATATATATATATATATATATATATATATATATATATATATATATATATATAATGTCTTACAGAATAAAGCACTCAAAATTGGTCTTGGCGTATCAAGAGGCACACCTACAAACAGCTTACTGGCGGAAGCATGTGAACCACCTCTGCAAAGAAGAAGAGAATACTTAACATCAACATTTGTGTCTAAACTTTTATCAACGGACAGCCCTATCGTAACAAAACATCATGAGATATTCTTGGTGACCTTGAACAACACCTTCTGTAAACAGAAAAAACCACTAATGGTAGACACCTACGAACATCTTATCAATTTCAGAAACGATAAGAAACACCATGTTCAAATACGATTTGATACCGAATAAGTGGTATCACATATACACTGACGCGTCGAAAAGCGAGGAGGAGTTGGATGTGCTTTTTACGATCTACAGAAGCAATTCATAGGAAAGTTTAAACTTAATCCCATATTTACCATATTTACATCAGAAATTATAGGCATTCATAAAGCAGTCCAGTATACTGATACAATAGAAAACAATCAGATACTAATCATTTGTGACAGCCAAAGTGTTCCTCAAGCGGTCTCCACAAAAGAAGCAAAAACAATTATCTCATAACTTTAACAATAAATGCGATCAAACATTTAAGAGCACAGGGTAAAAATATTGTACTGGTGTGGACAAAAGCCTATTCTGGTATAAAGGGAAACGAAATAGTGAATGATCTTGCCAAGCGAGAGACAGCGAATGGAATTACCGAAATATATAAAATCCCAGTGCAAGATTTCTGGGTGTATCTCAGAAAACAATCACCTCAAAAATGGGAAGAGGAATTCAGACAAAATACAAAAGGATTATGTTATAAGGAAATACAACCAACGCTACCGGTGAAGCCACGGTTTGCTAGATCTAATTATATAATAAACTAAAATTTTAACAAAACGGAAAACCGACTTCACAAAAAAATATTCTAAAACAAAAAATGTACTAAAAAGTAAAAAATAATTGCGTATTCTTCTGTCTACAACTTACAATCAACTTATTGTTTCCACTCAATGTACGATCTATACATTTACCACGCAAGAATGTAGGTACCCACTTAAACTTAACCTCTAACTCCACACATACCTATGACTAACAGACAATTATCAAAATATTTATTTAGAGTTCACCTAAGCAAAAAGTTTTAAATATATGTGTAGACGGCTTAAAAGACAATCAAATTATTAGGATCATATAATGTAAAATTATTGTTATTTTTGGAGTCGGTGTCAGCCAATATGCGTTTGTAACCACTTAACGTGAAATGTCTTACTATATAACAATTGGCATACACATTTTAAACATATAGACGCAGCACGCAGCGCGGGCGGGTCGATTGCGCGCGCGCGCCCGGAAGAATGGTTGGAGGGATATAGCCGAGTGAGCGAGGCAAACGCGTACGCCGGCCATACGCCAGTCAGTCAAGAGAAAAACAGCGATAGGAGTTAGTTGATTATAAACCGATTGCGATTCTTTTTCATTCTACACCGTCTTTCTTAAGATAATTCTTTAGGTTTATTATTATAGCTACATTTTCGTATCAATGTTGCTTGATATTATCGTATTAAATTTCATTTGTAAATAGGTTGAATTAGGTAATGGTACTTTGTCTTGAGAGAGGTATTGTCACAGCATAATATCTTATTAAAGTTCATTTGTAAATACTAGTAAATACGTTTAATTAGGTGTGTGTGTGTCTTGTTGCATTCAAATTCATTTGTAAAAAGGTTTAAGTAGGTATTGGTATATTGTCGTTTCAAGGTCACAGGATATTGTCACAGTATATTGTATAAAATTTCATTTGTAAAATAGATTTTATAAGGTATTCTCGTATTATTAATGTAAGGTATATTGTCGTATTTCCTTGGCTGACACCGACTCCAAAAATAACAATAATTTTACATTATATGATCCTAATAATTTGATTGTCTTTTAAGCCGTCTACACATATATTTAAAACTTTCTGCTAGGTGAACTCTAAATAAATATTTTGATAATTGTCTGTTAGTCATAGGTATGTGTGGAGTTAGAGGTTAAGTTTAAGTAGGTACCTACATTCTTGCGTGGTAAATGCATTGATCATACATTGAGTGGAAAAAATAAGTTGATTGTAAGTTGTAGACAGAAGAATACGCAATTATTTTTTACTTTTTAGTGCATTTTTGTTTTAGAATATTTTTTTGTGAAGTCGGTTTTCCATTTTGTTAAAATTTCAGTTTATTTCTTTATTTTTAGTGAATCTGAAGCTTTATATATGATTTAATTAGACGGAAGCGCAACGGTGTGATCCACAATCATCATCAATGTAGTCGAAGTCAATTATATACGCATTATTAAGGATAACTCAAAAACTACTGGTTGGATCCTGATCAAATTTATATGAAACCACACGCACCAGCTTTCAAATAAAAAAAGAATCATCAAAATCGGTTCACCTAGAAAAAAGTTCTGAGGTAACACACAAGAACATCATCAATGTAGTCGAAGTCAATTAAATACGCATTATTAAGGATAACTCAAAAACTACTGGTCAGATCCTGATCACATTTATATGGGACCACATGAGGAGCACCAGCTTTCAAATAAAAAGGAATCATCAAAATCGGTTCACCTAAAAAAAGTTTTGAGGTAACACACAAAAAAAAACCTACAGTCGAATTGAGAACCTCCTCCTTTTTTGAAGTCGGTTAAAAATAGGCGCACAGACAGATCTGTAGGAACAGGGGCGTTATCGTCGTGGAAAAACCAGTCGCTCGCAAATCGTGCCTCTTCTGTCGCAAACTGTTGCGCAATATTTTCAAAGCTTCCAGGTAGAAAGCCTGGTTTACTGTCTAACCCTGTGGAAGAAACTCTGCATGGACAACTCCTCTTACTTCGAAAAAACAAATCAGCATTGTTTTGATGTTTGACTTCACTTGATGGGCTTTTTTGGAGCGAAGCCAACTTGGAGTCTTCCACTGGCTTCATCGTTGCTTAGTTTCAAGGTGTAACCGTAGCCTTGTGATTCGTTCTCTGTGATGACCTTATAAAAAAAGTTTGGATCATTTCGTAACTCCTTTTACAAAGCACAACATGCTTCAACGTGACCTTGCTTTTGTTCAGCAATCGCGGCACGAATTTGACAGCCACCTTTTTCAGATTCCGTTAAAATTCGCTGAACTGAATTCCAAGTCAGTACAGACAGCTCCACAACCTTGCCAATACTCCGTCGTGAATCTTCCATGACGATCTCGATACTTTTTTTTACATTTTCATCGGTTCGAGCCGTGGAAGGACGACCAGAGCGAAGTTTGTAATCAATTCACACTCCAACTTTTTTGAAACGGGAAAACCACTCAAACACTTGAGTTTTTCCAATAGCATCCTTGTAGGCCGTTTTTAACATCTCAAGCGCGTCTGCGCCAGTTTTTCGGAGCAAGAAGCAAAACTCTATGCCCACGCGCTGTTCACGAGAATTAGCCATTGCAAAAACGACGAGAGAGAACAAAAATTCACACAAGCCGAACGGAACCTTCTTGAACGATAACGTTTGGTTTGCTGACGCGGGAATGGTAGCTCTATGCGCCATTATCGGAAAAACCTGGTACTAAAAAAATGCCGCCCACCACAACATCAGTGCAGTTTCTCTTGGGTACCCGTCTCCCCGTATGTTCAAAAGGTCACCATGACAGTCCAAGGCCATTTCGTCTTGTCGCAATCATGACAGCCTTTTAACTTCGTGATAACTTTCACACTTTCATCACCTGTGCTAAGTTGTCAAGAATTTCTACCCTCGGAAGATAATGTGGTGGTCGCGGGAGCGAAGGGCTCAAGCTCTACGACTGGTACCCGATGCAAATGATGAAAATTTTCGCGCAGGGTACGATAGTGAAAAAGGCCCTCACCCCTGTAGGTGTAGCCGTAAACATCACCTCCCACAGCAGAGTCGCCCTGGAAATGCTGCCCTAGAGGAAGGGAAAAACGGCCAACAACATCCACAAGATGATGCAGGTATGGCACGCGGGAACTTAAATAAACTTGGGGTATCGATCAGGTATCAAAGGTATATCAAAGGCCGACGCGGAGGCAAAAGCCGTCGGAAGTGACCCACTAGGCCACAAGAGTGTACATACTCAGATCAAAATGTCACGCGAAGGGCCAAGGAGAACGCTAACGCAGAGTGCCAGAAACACTCGGACGAGGAGATTACCCCTCGGGACATGAAGACCGTGGGTGTTTGCCTGAAGTGCTGGAGCAACAGGTTGGGGAGCCTGCTGACTAGGCACGGGTCTCTTAAGGACTACTGTAGTCTATTTAACTTGAAGCCTGGAATGGATGAATGCGCGTGTGGATATAGTAAGCAAGAAACAGCAAGACTTGTGCTGGAAGACTGACAGATAGAAAATCGCAGGACGGCAGGAGAAAACTTCACGGTGAAACAATATATTCCGCCCGTCTGAGGTGACGAGTTCTACCAAGAACGAAGAAATCAGGAATTTGGAATCTGGAATAGGAAATGAGAGTCGCAATCGGGGAAATCCGCGAGGAAAGGGGGGAGGGGCGACGAATAGAGATAGAGTAGATTTCGGGACAGGTGACTGCTTTATGAATGCCTATAATTTCTGATGTAAATATGGTAAATATGGGATTAAGTTTAAACTTTCCTATGAATTGCTTCTGTAGATCGTAAAAAGCACATCCAACTCCTCCTCGCTTTTCGACGCGTCAGTGTATATGTGATACCACTTATTCGGTATCAAATCGTATTTGAACATGGTGTTTCTTATCGTTTCTGAAATTGATAAGATGTTCGTAGGTGTCTACCATTAGTGGTTTTTTCTGTTTACAGAAGGTGTTGTTCAAGGTCACCAAGAATATCTCATGATGTTTTGTTACGATAGGGCTGTCCGTTGATAAAAGTTTAGACACAAATGTTGATGTTAAGTATTCTCTTCTTCTTTGCAGAGGTGGTTCACATGCTTCCGCCAGTAAGCTGTTTGTAGGTGTGCCTCTTGATACGCCAAGACCAATTTTGAGTGCTTTATTCTGTAAGACATTAAGCTTATCTAAACTCACTTGACTTGCTTGGTTATAAGCTACATAGTCTATAATATAATTGGCCTTATATATGATCCGTTTCTGGGTCTGCGCCCCCGTTACGGTGGCGGACGGATCTCAAGATATGCATTGCTTTCTCTGGTCTACAGCGAATTAAAAAAATCGCTAGATCTGTGTTTATATATATATATATATATATATATATATATATATATATATATATATATATATATTATATATATATATATATATATATATATATATATATATATATATATATATATATATATATATCCGACCGATAACTCAAAAAATAATGGACCAATCTTGATCAAATTTGGTACTTACCTTCCTTTTGCAAGTAGCTTGGATAAATTCGTTAGCCAGGAAAATGAAACTAGGTTTTCCCGGAAAATTTTATGTTTTGTTTCTAAAAAAATTCATATCTCCGGAAATATCAAAGCAAGGGCAACCAAATTTGGTACGCGTGTTAGTACTATAAAGAGTGAACTCTGTACCAAAATTTAGGTCTTTAGCTCTAAAGACAAGTTATGGGCAGTTAAACAAACAAATTTTGGAGTTTTCCTCAAAACGTCAAACTCGCAATTTTAAAGGTCAAAATTGGCAATGTTTAGGCAAAGAACGTGAAACAAATACGGATTGTTAAAAGCAAATGTTGCAAGAAGAGTGTTCTGCAAACCCTTAAGTTTCAGATTCAACCGTCATTGCCCTTAATTTTACTAAAATATTTACAAAAAATTCATTTCAAATAGACCCTTTTTCTGATGCTTTGGCTGTCGGTTTAGTTAAGTTGATGCTTTTGCTGTAGGTTTAGTGAAGTTTATGGTTTAATGGTCTATAATTTTTTTTAAGCTAATTTTCGTAGAACAAATTCGTTTTTGCATTTTTGCATTTTTTATCGAAATATGACGCGTTTGTAAGAAAAAAAACTGGACGCAGTAAGTGCGTTTTGGTAGCGAATTTTCGGTAAATTTGCAGTTAAGCTCCCGAACCCTTTTCAAAAAACTGTTTTCAGAAACCTGCTTACCCCCCCCCCCTGGATCCACAAACCCCAAGAAAAATTTCTTGTTAACCGACCAATCCCCTGCCCCTGCAGTTTTCTTCGCATTTTCTGCTCATATTTCCTTTTTACTACCTACCCCGCCCGGCACCCCTATTCACTCCGAGTCCCGTAACTTCCTTGGGGGTGTGAACAAGAAATTTTTCTTGTGGTTTGTGCATCCAGGTGGAGTCCTAGTAATTTTTCTGAAAACAATTTTTTGAAAAACGTTCGGGAGCTAATCTGCAAATTTACCGAATTTTCATCAAATCCTTCAAATTTCAATAACTCAATTTGCTATTAACGTAAGTTTTGTTGGTTAGGAAACCAACATTTAAGTTTATTTTCGGAAAATTTTTGTATATTTTCAAACCATAAGTAATTTTAATAAAATATAGTACATTGTTTCTACTACATAGGCTATACCGGTAATCAGATTGATGCCTGCTCGCATTTGCTATTAAAAACATTTTTATGGAAATTCACTTCCATAACACACTTGCTGCATCCAGACTTTTGAAAAATGTTTATATATTTTCAAACAATTAAGTTATTTCGATGAAATATGGTACATTGTTTCTACTATATAGGCAACCAAGTTTGATGCCTGCTTTCAACAAAGAAAGACATTTGCTATTAAAAATATTTAAAAAAAAATCGCTACCATAACGAACTTGCTGCGTCCAGACTTTTTTCAATGTGTTGTTTCCATAGAAGTTTGATGTGCATCAGTATACCTAAATAATTTACTACAGGTAGGTACTACTTCCAGGAGTTTCATATCAGCGAGAGTTACGGTGTTAGGTAATGGCCTTGTCTTTCTGCTGAAGATACACACTTTTGATTTGGCCTCAGATAAGTCGAATTCGTTGTTATTTGTCCAATTCATTGATCTATTTAGCTTGTCTATTCCGTATTCTATCTCACAGTTATAGGTGTAAACACAAATGTAATTCACAAACTGTAGTATCTCCACGTCATCAACCCATGTCTGTAGATCTTCTGTATATATTAAGTACTTACATTAGTGGAGATAAAATACTCCCTTGTGGTGTACCTACATTGGTGGTTCTATGGCCTACAATAGTCTGACCTGTCTGGACGTATAGCTTCCTATATTCATAAAGCGATATAATTTTGTTGGCTAAAGTGTGTGGCAAGCCAACCTTTATCATTTATTTATGTAAAATTTTCAAGTTAACCGCATCATATGCATGTTAGTACAGGCAATAGAGGAGCCCGTTACTCTTGTCCATAATGCACTAAATTACAGGAGTTGTTTTTTTTTATACATAGGTTCAGAATGACGTACTGAATATAAAAACACAAAATCCTTACAAATTAGGAGGCCGGAAGTGCCGCCATTTTGAGAAAAACCGTTTTGGTCTATATCTCCATAACCGTGCACTTTAGGTCAAAAATGGTAATGACCTTTATTGTAAATAATTGCATTTCTCATCTTTTATGATAAATAATTTTTTTTTGTATCACTCACCGTTTACAACTTACACGACTATTAGCATTCATTTATTGACTTTTTTACCTATATCCTTGTTAATAATTGTTTAAACAATAAAATGCTTATAACTTAACTTTTCAATCGACAAATTTACTACAATTTTTACTAAAAACTTTTTTTCTAAAATCAATATTTTCAAAGTTATAACGCGTTGAATGTTGCACATTTCAATCGACAAATTTTTCTGGAAATATTTTAGTAAAATGAAGGACAATGACGGTTGAAGCTAAGACTTCAGGCTTTGTAAAACATTCTTCTTGAGACATTTTCTTTCCATAGCTTATATTAGTTTCAGGTTCTTTGCGTAAATGTTGCCAATTTTGACGTTTTAATTCGCGACTTTGACGTTTTGAGGGAAACCCCAATTTATTTTTCTTTAAATGACTATAACTTTTTTGTCTTTGAACCTACAGACCTAAATTTTGGTATGTAATTTACCTATAATGACGTAAAACCGTTGCCCTTACTTTTTTATTTCCGGAGATATGATTTTTTTTCGAAAGAAAACACAAAATTTACCGGGAAAACCTGGGCCGATTTTCTTGGATAACTAACTTATCCAAGCCACTTACAAGTGGAAGGTATTTACCAAATTTAATTAAAACGGGCCCATTCGTTTTTGAGTTATCGGTGTGTGATATATATATATATATATATATATATATATATATATATATATATATATATATATATATATATATATATTAAAACTGACCCCGAGTATGTGTTCTAGGGGGCATAATTAGCGCCTATTTCATTATTTTTTTTCAAAATTCCAAACTCGGGGTCAACAAAGATATAGGTAAAAAAGTCAATAAATGAATGCTAATAGTCGTATAAGTTGTAAACGGTGAGTGATACAAAAAAAATTATTTAACAAAAAACATGAGAAATGCAATTATCTACAATAAAGGTCATTACCATTTTTGGCCTAAAGTGCACAGTTACGGAGATATAGACCAAAACGGTTTTTCTCAAAATGGCGGCACTTCCGGCCTCCTAATTTGTAAGGATTTTGTGTTTTTATATTCAGTACGTCATTCTGAACCTATGTATCAAAAAAAACTCCTGTAATTTAATGCAGAAACAAATTCTCTATTGCCTGTACTATGTCGAATATCCAAAAAGGTTGCAACTGCTGACATTTTATTGGTAAATGAGATGTTGATATCGCACACTAAATGACTCACTTTTTCAACCAATGAAAAGCCTGTTCTAAATCCAAATTGTGTAGTTAGGCAAGTTTTTCTTACTTTCAAGCCGGTGTTCCAGTCTTCTTCTTAGCATTTGTTGGAAGGTTTTGAATATCACTAATTAAAGGTGCGGTTGTAGATTATTACACTGCGATTATTTACTAGTTTAACGACAGTTCCTTCATCTGTCGGATTAGGTAATTTCAAATATAACGTGACGAATTTGCAGTACAAATTATGACATGAGTGTATGAATTTACAACCAAATGATATTTGCTGTCTCAATCACGATTTTCAATGCATTGCAAATCTGATCTTTACCTCAAATTGTAGAATGATTTGACTAAAGATAATTTTTGCCGGCAGCCATTATTACAAATGTTAAACATAAGAATAGGTGCCAACGGATTCTGAATAGTAATATGTGGGAGTTGCCTGTAAGAGTTAACTGTACAGCACCAGTATTTTTTTTGTAATTAAAAAGAAAAAAAATGAGCGCGACCACACCCCCTAGAACACATATCCGGGGTCAGTTTTAATATATATATATATATATATATATATATATATATATATATATATATATATATATATATATATATATATATATATATAGACACACACACACACAGGATGCACCAAGTATCCTTCTATGCATAGGTATCTTTTTTATTTTTGAAGAGCTACAAGAACGGCTAAATTAGAAAAAAGTTGCGTAGATATAAGCCTATTAAAATTGGAAAAAAAATCAGTGGTTCTTAAATTACTTGAAAAAACTGATAACCTGTTAAAACCAAGAATCGTTATAACTTCATTATTCCCGGGAATTTTGAAAAAAGTAAGTAATACATATTTATTTACATTTTAATCAAATTAATGATTTTTTCGCCTACTAGATTTTGAGTTACCACCACCACCACCACCACCATGTTGTTTTTCCTATGGCCGCCATATTGAAATGTAACATGGTTAAGAATTAAAGAATGCAGTGATGTATGAAACTGACGTGATATAAGGTATATAAACAATTGAATAAACAATAAACAAAAATAATTAAATAAACAACAATAAAAATATTAAATAAACAACAAACGTAAACAATTAAATATAACATTAATTTAAATACTCAAACTGTCTACCATTATTTTGTAGACAGCTGTTGCAGCGGTTAGGAACACTATCAATAGTGCTCATAATATGCCTTCGTCGCAATGCTATTATTTCTCTACGAACTGCTCCTTCCAATTCCTCAATACTATCGTAGTTTCGATTGTATATCCTATTCTTCAAATAACCCCACGGGAGTCAAGGGGTGTAAGATCTGCTGATCTCGCTGGCCATAGCACTGTCCCCTTGGTTCCTATCCACCTCCCCGGAAATTCTTGGACCACATATGCTCTTACAAGCCGGATGTTGTGGGCAGGAGCGCCATATGATTTTTCGGAATTACGACAGTGATAACTGCTCTAATGCATCTTTTATTTGATTTTAAAGAATGTTCAAGTATATCTGACCGTTTAATTTTTCGTTATAAATAATTGGCCCAATCACTTCGTCATCAAAAAGACCGCACCATATATTAAATATAAATTTTATTTCTGGTCGAACTTGTTGTATTAAATGAGGATTTTTCTGACGCCATAATACGTCGTTGTGTCTATTAAAAATACCACAATTCGTAAATTTAGACCCGTCTGTCCAAAGGATTGTGCGAGGGAAGTTGTCATCATTAGTAGAGCGTCTAATAGGGTCTCTATCGCCGTTTAATGTGTGACCAAATCTCTTGTGGTACGGTTTGTATTTATTTTTGTGCAAAACGCGAATTGTTGTCGTTGCAGTTGTAGCAGCAATTACAGATAGCTCTCGCGATGATGCGAGATTATTTACTTCTAACGCTGTCAGAACATTTATTTCAGGTACCTCATTAATGCCTCTTGTTTTATTTGTCTGGAAGAAGTTTTGTGCTCATAAACATGTGCAGTCTTTTGAAATTGCAAGAAATTGGGTTGTCTTCTTTCGGGATAATTGTTTGGCTATTTTTTTGCACTTTCCGACCACATATCATCGTCTGCACTATAACTTGCCATAGTATTGCTGATATTTAAATGAAAATAGGAATAAACAATACGCGAAATAAATGGAGCCCTAACAATGGGCCTTTATGATACAAAGTTGCCTTCCCACAGTCAGGACAGTCGAGTCAGCAGTAGAATTTGAGGCGCCTGCAAGTATGCAGGCTCAGAATAGCATGTTGGACGGAATATCGCTCGTGAGAATCTATATCAGCAGATCCAAAGTCACCTCCAGAGACATTAGTGCCACGCCTGGAGTGTAGTGTATAAATAGACTGCTCACAAGGATACAACCGTTCATTCTTGTTCCGAGTAGTTAGACTCTGCACATCGCGTGCTAGACTTTAGATCACATGTATGTTGATCGTTACATTTATCATTAGTTTATATTATTCATTTTTGTATTAAGTATTGGTTGTTTGAAGTAGTAAATAAATTGTTTAAAAAAGTAAAACCGAAAGCATATCGATTTTTAAGCGTTTCGACGCCTAATAACCAATTCGAGCCAAGCAGAGCCAAGTTAGAGCAGAAACAGTGGCCAAGCAGAGCCAAATGATAGCATAAACCATCGTATTATGGTTCCTTACAACGGGAATAACCGCCCAAATACAAGACTTGACAGACAATCCAGGCATGCTACCAAAGAAAATAGGAACAGCATACACTGAGACTAGCAGTTGGAATTTGATACACATACATGACTTGACACACTTACATAAGGACTACAACCAAATAAAAAGACACTACGCAAACACCGTTACATTCATGACGAACGATTACCATTCTGAATATCATAATTTCATATTAACATTGAATTTTACCATAGACAACATAGACGATATATTTTACAGGATTTTTCCAAATAGGAATATTTTTAATCCACAAAAACGTGGCATGATAAACGGACTAGGTTCTATATTTAAATCGATCACAGGAAATCTCGATTCACAAGATGGTGAACGCATATGCCAAGCAATAGAAGTCTTAACGACAGATCAAAATAAAATCCATGACTTTTTAGGTCTCAAAATTCGGTCATGCTCGAGGCAATAGTAGAGTTCAATAGAAAAAGAGTAGGGTTAAGTCACAACTAAGACACATTAGTAAATAGAATAAATTAATTAGGTAATAGAATCGATAGTCTTAGGAGTGAACAACTAACTCACTACCATCGCATAAAAATTCTAGAATTACTCACACCGCTAGGCCAGTTATTAAACAATATTCAAGAATTAGCACTAACAACAGAAAATGCAATCACTTTTTCAAAGTTAGGAATCTTTCACACATCAATATTAAAACCAAAATTTATAATAAAGGAAATCAATAAAATACAAAATTATGTAACAAATGCAAGATTAATAACAACCATTGATCTAAATCTATAGGAAAAAATATTTAAAATAAAAGCAGTTCAAAACAATTTCCAAATTATATTTCAAATAGAGATACCTCTAGTAGACGAATCAGAGTATGATTATTATCAATTATACACATTACCTGTCCCTAGAAATACACGCACTTTTACCATGATAATTCCTAGAACCAAATACCTAATCCTAAGCAGTAAACAATATGCCTATCGTAATGAAGAGTGTCAAAATTTAAAGAACCAGATATATTTCTGCAAAGACGGCAATCCAACAACCATGAATGATCAAAACCCATGTGAAATCAAACTAATCAAATTTCAAAAACCTACCAACAATTGTAATCAAGAATTAGTCAAAATTGATAAAACCACAGTTTCGAGATATGGAACCAGTCAATACATAGTTATAGCACCCGAAGAAACTAACGCCAGAATAACTTGCCAGGAACAAGAGTGAACCAACATAATCAAAGGTACGAAGTTAGTCAACCTTCAACCAAATTGCCAATTGAAAATAAGCACCCAGATCTACAAGACCGGCCCAACAACAGCAGAAACACAACAGCTATTCAATCTACCTAAATTAGAAACCCCTATTTCAGAAGATCACATAAATCAAGAAAAGGTACCTGAACTATCATTAGAAAACGTACAGCTACATAACATCAATCAAATGCAACATCAATTTCAGAATATCAAACAGAATATACCAGGACCAATAAAGATACCGATCCATCACCTGAGTATATGGACCATACTATTATACGTAGCTGGTATAATAGCAATAACAACAATAGCCGTCCGAATGGGGTTGAAGAAAAGAAGAATAACAAAAGAACACAAGGAAAACAGTCCAAGAAACACCGAGTCCGGATTTCCCTTGAAAATCCGGAACGAACCATAGCTTCGTTCTTCAAAAAGGGGAGGAGATAAATGGAGCCCTAACAATGGGCCTTTATGATACAAAGTTGCCTTCCCAAAGTCAGGACAGTCGAGTCATCAGTAGAATTAGAGGCGCCTGCAAGTATGCAGCCACAGACTAGCAAGTTGGACGGAATATCACTCGTGAGCATCTAAATCAGCAGATTCAAAGTCACCTCCAGAGACAATAGTGCCACGCCTGAAGTGTAGTGTATAAATAGACTGCTCACAAGGATACAACTGTTCATTCTTGTTCCGAGTAGTTAGACTCCGCACATCGCGTGCTAGACTTTAGATCACATGTATGTTGATCGTTACATTTATCATTAGTTTATATTATTCATTTTGTATTAAGTATTGATTGTTTAAAGTAGTAAATAAATTATGTAAAAAAGTAAAACGTCTTAACCGTTAAGTCAAGTCGCGTCAAGCACGGCAAAGCGTTAACTGTCACCTCATGATAACAGCCACCTAATAAAGAACAGTGTGATGAAAAATAAATAATTTTTTATGGGTTTGTTCTTAACGAAAATAGTCAGTTTGATACGTCTTTGGGTTCCTTTTTCTCTATCTAACCATGTAAAATTCAAATATGATAAGAAAAATACAAGATAGTGGTAGTAACTCAAAATCAAGTTGGCGAAAAAATTCATAAATTAGATAAAAATTTAGATAAATATGTATGTTTACATGTGGAACATACTTTTTTCAAAATTCCCAGGAATAACGAAGTTATAACGGTTCTTGGTTTTGACAGGTTTTCAGTTTTTTTTTCAAATATTTTGAGAACCCTTCATTTTCTTTCCAATTTTTAAATGGTATTTTAATAGGCTTATAATTACGAAATATTTCTTATATTTAACTGACCTTGTATCTCTTCAAATAAAAAACATTCCCATACATAGAATACATACTTGGTGCACCCTATATATATATATATATATATATATATATATATATATATATATATATATATATATATATATATATATATATATATATATATATATATATATATATATATATATATATATATATATATATATATATATATATATATATATATATATATATATATATATTTATATATATATATATATATTCAGAAAGATTTCCGCGGTCTTTAATGTGAGACATAATTGGTTCTCGGGTTGAACCGCGTCCAGAATTTATGGAAACTCGACGTTTCGGCTCCTGTTTTGGAGCCATTTTCAAGAGGTAAAGGAAATATGTAAGGACACTCTAAGGCCTCAATCTGCCTATTCCTTAGAGTGGTGAACAAAGGTGGGTAAAGGAAATATGTAAGGACACTCCAAGGCCTCAATCTGCCTACTCCTTAGAGTGGTGGACAAAGGTGGGTAAAGGAAATATGTAAGGACACTCTAAGGCCTCAATCTGCCTACTCGTTAGAGTGGTGGACAAAGGTGGGTTAAGAAAATATGTAAGGACACTCTTAGGCCTCAATCTCACCACTCCTTAGAGCGGTGGACAAAGGTGGGTTGGGTTGTTGTAGCTCGATTACGGAGCCTTAATCTGCCTACTCCCCAAATCTCGCCGGAGATCGTCTGTGAGGTCTCAGTGTGTTCAACCCTAGGAGAATATCTCTCTTTTGTCCACCACTCTAAGAAGTAGGCAGATTGGGGCCTTAGAGTGTCCTTACATATTTGCTTTACCCAACTTTGTCCACCACTCTAAGGAGTGGGCAGATTGAGGCCTTAGAGTGTCCTTACATATTTCCTTTACCCACCTTTGTTCACCACTCTTAAGGAGTAGGCAGATTAAGGCCTTAGAGTGTCCTTACATATATATATATATATATATATATATATATATATATATATATATATATATATATATATATATAGAGAGAGAGAGAGAGAGAGAGAGAGAGATCTGAGGCCTAGGGTTGAACACACTGATACCTCACAGACGATCTGCGGCGAGATTTTGGGAGTAGGCAGATTGAGGCCCCGTAATCGAGCTACAACAACCCAACCCACCTTTGTCCACCGCTCTAAGAAGTAGGCAGATTGAGGCCTTAGAGTGTCCTTACATATTTCCTTTACCCATTCTTTGTCCACCACTCTAATAAGTAGGCAGATTGGGGCCTTAGAGTGTCCTTACATATTTCCTTTACCTCTTGAAAATGGCTCCAAAACAGGAGCCAAAACGTCGAGTTTCCATAAATTCGGGACGCGGTTCAACCCGAGAACCAATTATGTCTCATATATATATATATATATATATATATATATATATATATATATATATATATATATATATATATATATATATATATATATATATATATATATATATATATATATATATATATATATATATATAGGAATTATCAGATCGGTTCAGGCATTTATAGCCCGCAGAGACATGTGGCATTTCTTATTGGTAGAGTCCAGGTTGACTTTTAAGATGTCAATGTATCAAACCACAGAGCAGACACTTAGTCGATGGACAGAGGCAATGACGTAATGTACTTAGGTAACAATTACGTCTGTGATCGAAATATAATAATATAAAGATATTTAAACTTGTAAAATTTTACAACATTATAAAAATTATGCTTATGTATCAAGTTTAAGATATCTTAAACGAAAAGAAAAAAATTATAGGCATTTAAAGAAAAATATTTTGGGTGTCATCGAAGATCAGACAAACGCACAAGACCAAAATATTTTGGGTGCATAACAAAATATATTGTATATTACAGACAAAGATTAGGTTTTTTGCGCAAAAAGATCAGGAAACACCAGAAAAATTACTTTTAAAATTGTATAGTTTTTCTTTTTAAAACGTCAAAGTTGCTATTTGTAACGTCAAAATGGGCGGTTTTCAGATAAAGAACCTGAAACAAATACTGGTTATGTAAGAGAAATGTTACAAGAAGTGTGTTTCACAAAGGCTTAAGTTTCAACCGCCATTGTCCTTCATTTTACTAAAATATTTGTAGAAAATTAATTTCCGATAGGCCCTTTCTCTGAACCGTTGGCAGTAGGTACTTTCAATTATAAATTTCATGACTTATTAGTCTATAATTTTTAGCGAATTTTCGTGGAAAAATTCGCAATAGAGGAGACCGCGACTTTTAGTGAATTTTCTTAGAAAAAATCCACTAATGGGGCAATCCCGACTTTTAAATTTTGAAGAAATTTCTTCAAATGAGCGTGAACTAGGACCCACACCCAGGGCAGTTTCAGTTTTTATCTGCTTACATATACCTGTACAGGGTATTTTTTAGAATATTTGTCAAAAACCTTTTTGTTTTATCTTATTATACCTAGGCAGGTGTGTAAATGAAGCGGTTCGTTGACCACAGAGAAATCGAATCAGTTTAGTTTCGGAAAATTTTTGTACTTTTTAAAACAATAACGTTTTTTTTTTTAATAAAATAAGGTACAATGTAAACAAAGACATATTTGCAATAATAACATTTTAATGAAAGTTCATTACCATGACGCAGTTGCGGCGTCGCTACTTCCAAACTTCATCGTCTCATCCAATATTCGTCCCCTCTTTTCCCACCTTTTAAGCATTGCAGCCAAAGATTATATCGAGGCGTGTTAAAGATCGTTTAATGTATTCAACATACATACTTGCATAAATTTGTTTTATTATAATCCATTAAAAATAACCACGTATTCTATTTAAGATTAAGAATCCATTTTATCAAGATTTTAAATCTCGTGTGTCACTGATTCTTTAAACATTAACGATATAACAAACTAGTTAATACAAAATGTTAAGTTTAAAAAGATATTACGTTTTAGATTTTATGATCTATTTCAATCGAGTTATATCTGTCGTTCCGACTATAAAGCTAAAATTCACATTAAGGACTAATTGATTTTTTAATTGTTATATTACACTTGATCTGTCGCCGTTTTTATAACGAGTGTTTTTAATAAGTAGACTCTACTAGTTCCAGTTAATAATTCTTATTTCCCAGATTGCACAAAGTTATCCATAGAATGTTCACTGGACGTCTGCAACGGATATGACGGATATCCTTTTGGTGTCCATTTATTATACGACGGACATCGGGTATCCATTGGACATCCCATAGATTATGGTTTGTGGCAACTTAAGACAAAAAAGGTATATCCACTTAAAGATTTAAAGAAATCAAATGGATATCCTATGGAGAACATCCAATAGATGACCATTTCTTGAACGCCCTAGGGACTACCAGCGGACATACGGATGAGGTACTTTGTATAATACAGAATAAGCTCAACAATACACTGTCCGCTGGGTCTAACGATATACCACACATTGTTTTCAATAGATGTGTGCTATTTTTTGTAGGTGTGTTTACTTTTCTAATTAATTTATCAGTCAAAAGATGGGGTTGCTTGTTTTGGAGGTGGTGATGAACAGCATTCAAATTAGCGTTGAATCCTGGGATGTTGGTAAATTCAATTATGCAGTTGCTGTCTTTGTGGTTAGCAGCAACCGCAGGTTGGTTTTCTTTTCTTTGTCAGGTTTGAGGTTGTGTAGGTTTTGATTGTGGTTGGGTGAGTTTTGACTAAACTATCAGCTTATCCAGATTTTATCTAGGTTCTAGACAGCTGTCTCAGAAGATCTTGGCCTCGGCAATGCCTTTCGAAAACACAGATTCGGACTCCTTCCAGACGTGTTCCGACAGAACCAGTGCCTTGGAATTTTTTGCCAGCTGATATGGCAGGGTTACCAATGGATTCGAGCCACTGCAATGACTCACAGCGAAACTGCGGAACTGTTCCACAGCTGTACCCTCGTTAAAAAAAGACGGGGCTGCTAGTTCCTGCACTTTCTTCGGGCCACTGCTTGATTCACCGTCAGCTAACTTAAGTGGCAATTATTGCCATTAAGGCCAAATACTGACCGTAGTATATTCCACTTCATAAGCATCTATAAGGTTATATGTTGGTACTACTATTTCTTAGACCTATTCTTTTTATATCTTCAAATCCAAGTGGGATTATCCGGAAAATGAAGATGTTATAGCCAATTATAATAGCTACCTTTTAGTTTTTTCAAAATATTTATTTATTTATTTATTTATCAGTGTTGCCAAACAGACTTACACCCAATTAAAGAACAAAGAAATTTACAGATGTAGTTAGTAGTCAACAAATAGCAGTTATTTTTAAAACTTAAAGGACTACGAACAGGTTCATTGTATAGTCATAAGTAAAACTGAAAGGACTACGAACAAAAAATGGTACGTGCGACAGTTGTAAATAGATTTATTTTCTATGATTATATTTGCAAAAGTTAATATCAAAACGAGTATTTATTTTATTATTTTGACAGAGTTGAAAAACAGTAAAAGTCAAGTTGACAGATTGATGAATATGTATAAGTAACCCTGAAAAAACCACAGAGAATGAAAGCAAGTACAGAATAATGTCATTTATAGTTTAAAGCAATTAACACCATGAAAACACAAACTTCAACACTTTCCCTTGTTAATTGAATTGAAAAACTATCATCATATGTAAATTAAAAAGGTGTATTTTATGAGAGTCCCATCTTGACACATAAAATCTTCAATCTCGTGGTTTGCAATGGTTTAGTCATAATGTCAGCAATCTGATTTTCTGTAGAGACAGATTCAACATATAACACTCCTTCGATTACTTTTTCCCGGATGAAGAAATGATTTCTATCGATATGTTTGGTTCGACTGTGATACTCTGGATTCTGAGCCAATTTCAGAGCTGCTTCACTGTTCATTTGTAGTCGTTGGACATGAGACAGTTTTGTTATTTCTCTAAAAAGCCTACTCAGCCAAATGATTTCTTTGGTTGCTTCATTGGCTGCTACTAGTTCAGCTTCTGCTGTAGAAGTAGCTACTGACAATTGTCTCTTGCTTAGCCATGAGATAGCTCCTCCTGCATACGCAATTAGGACTCCTGAAGTTGATCTTCCTGTTTTAGTGCAACCTCCAAAATCTGCATCGCTGAAGCACTCTAAAACCCCTTTGTTCAAGTTACGTCGATAATTTATGCGGTATTCTATTGTTCCAGCTATGTATCGAAATACTCTTTTAACATTTGCAATGTCTTCTTTCGTAGGATTTTCTAACGATCTTGAGAGAAAACCAACGCTAAAAGCTAGATCCGGTCTCGTACCAAGCATCAAATACATTAAAGTTCCAACTGCTTGTCTGTATGGAAAGTGTTGAACTGTTTCGTCAACTTTTCCTGGCTGTGATGTTTCGGGGCCTTTTAACATTGGTGTTGAAACTGGTCTACACCCATTAAAGTTGAAGCGTTCTAAAATCTTCTTAGCGTGTGCACTTTGACTGACTCGAATGAGGCCATCGGCCTGTTCGATTTGCAGTCCTAGAAAGAAAATTGCTGGCTTGGAGATAATCTTGAATTCTGATTGCAGATTATTTAAAAAGACTTTTAATTCCTTCTCATCATTAGCTGCAACCATTCCATCATCGACATATAAAGCTAATATTAAACGAATTCCATTCACAATTCGTATGTAAAGAAAAGGATCTTCTTTACTTTGTTTAAGTCCTAGTGTTAAGAGAAATTTTCCGAAGCGATTGTACCAGCACCTTGGTGCCTGTTTAAGGCCGTACAAGCTTCTCTTCAGTTGGCATACTCGGTCAGTTCCGTCACTGTATCCATCTGGTTGCTTGATGTATATGATATCATCTAGTTCTCCATAGAGAAAAGCTGTCGACTCATCAAACTGCATCAAAAGCATATCTTCACTTGCAGCTATACTTATGATAGAACGGATCGTTGCCATTCTTGCTACTGGACTAAATGTTTGATTATAATCTTCACCTCGACGTTGAGCACATCCCTTTACAACCTCCATTTTGTAACGAGGCCTGACTTGCGGGGTGAATTATACGGTAAAACGGATCAATGGATTTACAGGAACGGTCCCGGGCGCCAGATTTTAGAGGGTTTACTCCCTACGAGGGTGTCTGCGACCTCGTCACAAGACTCCGACCACCGACGTGGCCGGAGTGCCTGGGTAGCTCCGTGGAGAGGGTCCGGTAGCCTGTTATGTAGCAGGCCGTATAGATACCTCCGGGGTTGCGGGCTTTAATCGCTCCCCCGGTATTTACCTGACCTTCCGAAAGTTTATAAGGGTGTACCATCTGGATTTGTCTTTAGGCGATAAACCCACTTACATGGCAGTACTCTTGCTCCATGTAGTAGTTTCGTTAATACCCAAGTTTGATTTTCCTTTCAAGAATTCATTTCAATGTCCATAGCCTTTTTCCACTCCATTTTTGCCTCGCTATTAATGGCTTCTTCATAGGACTCTGGATCAGCAGATGGATTGATTATGCTCTCAGCAGCCATAACGTAATCATTGAGATAGTTTGGAATCTTCAAAGTTGAGTGATCTGTCAGACTTTTTGATTGTGTTTGACCATCAGAATTTTTAGTAGTACTGGATTTTTCTTTTTCTTCAGCATCTTCAAAGTCGTCTTCTGATTCGCAGCTTTCATCTAGCTTAACTGATACATCAGCACCTTTCTCATTTGAAAATGAAGTTTTCAAAGGCACGTCGACTTTCTTTAGACACATTCCTAGTTTTTCTTGAAAAACTACATCTCTGGATGTGATAACTTTCTTGTTTTCTTTGATATAAATTTTATACATCTCATCACCATCATATCCAACTAGGTAGCCCTTTATTGCTTTTTTTATCCATTTTCTTGCGTTTTTTAGATGGAATATGGACAAAACAAACAGAACTTATCACACGAAAGTGTTTTATTCTTGGTTTCTTTCCCATCCAAAGTTCATATGGAATCTTACCATCAACAGGTTATGGGTTCAGTAACTCCAAACTGCGTGGATTAAAAGTTAATAAGTCAGGCTGAGTATATACTTTTAGTTTGTGATTTGTGTGAAGTATCATTGAAATAGCCAGACAATGGATTTCAAGAGGCACATCAAATCTTTAATTGGAAAGTCGGATTGGCCAATGCGTAAACGAAAAATGCGTGACATTTTTAGTGAATTTTTATTAAAAAAATTCACTAATAGAGAGGTATCGATGGTGAGACTTTGCAAAAATTCTTTCAAATGAGCGCGAATTAGGACCCCTAGAACCCATATCCGGGGTCAGTTTGAATTTTTATATGCGTATATATATATATATATATATATATATATATATATATATATATATATATATATATATATATATATATATATATATATATATATATATATATATATATATATATATATATGTATCCGTCTGATAACTCAAAAAATAATTAACCGATTTAGATGAAACTCGGCAAGTGCCTTTCTTTTATTAATGGCTTGGATGAGTTCGTTGGCCAGGAAAATCGAACGGGGTTTTCCGGGAAAATTTTGAGTTTTCTTTCAAAAAAAATTTTTTTTTCCGAAAATTTCGATAAAATTTGGTCTACATATTGCTTTGGGAAATACCTAACTATGTGCCAAAATTCAGCTTTCTAGCGTTACAGAAAATTGAGCTATTCAAATTTGAAACATGTTTAAATCATAAGTATGTGGTTGCTGTTGGTTAGTCAATGCTTTTCTTATTTGACTCATGAGATTCATTCATCAACCTTCCATTGACTTCTGCTTCTGCCGCTGTTACAGTCCTTTTATTTAGATCTAGAGTTGTAAAGTTTTCTGTATCAGTTGGGATATAATTTGTTTGCTTTTGTTACTGACCAACAAAAGATATGATAAAATTGGACAAAGAAAGGGAATATGATATATTAACAAGGCTATTTTTGGCTCAACAGCATTTATTAGTTTTCGTAATTGTTTTTTTATCGGGTTTTGTTACTTTGACTAGACATATTTTTATTATGATTGGTACTACTAAAAGTAATTAAAGTTTGTCTCATTCAATATTAAATTTATTTTAGTGTTAAAATAGAAGACGATGTGATATGGTCCAAAATCTGATTGATATTTTCTTGGTATGTACTGTAAAAAAGCAAATTGCAGTTCAAAAAATCTAGACGCAGCAAGTGCGTTATGGTAGCCACTTTTCATAAAAACATCTGAAATCTCAAAAAATAACAAATAATAATAATAATTTTTATTGACAAAAGACTGAGACTGGACATTGTGGCTGGAAACTGAAACAAAAAGTAGAATAACCCCAAAAACTACAACAATAATAACAGAGTTATGCGCTATCTTTTTTGATACGTATTTCGACAACGAAGTTGTCTTCATCAGTAGCTGTAATTAACCGATTTCGATGAAACTTGGCAACTGCCTGTCTTTTATTAATGGATTGGATGAGTTCGTTATCCAGAAAAATCAGACGGGGTTTTCCGGAAAAATTTTGAGTTTTCTTTCGAAAAAATTTTTTTTCTCCGAAAGTAACAAAGCTGTTTCAATGAAATTTACTATATATGTTGCCTCAACCTTACTACGTACCAAAATTCAACTTTCTAAGTTTAGAGAAAATTGAGTTACTCAAATTTTAAATTTTCTTTCGAAAAAAATTTTTTTCTCCGAAAATTACAAAGTTATTTTAATGAAATTTTGTGGATATCTTGCCTTAGGAAAAACCTTACTACGTATTGAAATTAAACTCTCTAAGTTTATAGAAAATTGAGTTATTTAAATTTGAAGCATTTAATAAAAATTCACTACCATAACGCACTTGCTGCGTCCCGAGTTTTGATTATCATGAAGGCGCCCTTGATGTTATCGACAAGAAACTAGAGAAACCTGCAGAGCGTGCCGCTTCAGCAACTGAGGATGAGAGGAAACAATACATCTATAGTTTAAAGCAATTAACACCATGAAAACACAAACTTCAACAGCGACCTCGTATAAATGAGGAAGTAAACTTAAGTAATTGATCTCACATGTTACTTACGGGGTTATAATTGCAAACAGTGGTATGAATAAGCGATCATCTAGGCAGATTTGTTCTGCTAGTTGGAAGGTAGAAAGTAACATAGCTTCTAGCATTTATTCTAGGTACAAGAACTGTAATATGTCCAAGCAGTTCTGAACAATCTAGAAAATTATTTAAAAGCTTATAAAGGAACTTAATAGAGGCAACGTTTTACGAGACTCAAGACTATCAACGCCGCACACCTGAAGCAGCAGGTACCAAATGATCAAATCCACGAGGAGGATATTCCCCTACAAATTTAAATATCAAAATTTTCAGAAACCTCTGGATTGACTCACGGCAACACTTTTAAAAATATAATGTGGAGAAAAAATGTGTGCTCCATATTTAAGCCTGGTACGTAAAAATGAAAAATAAAGAGATTTAAGCACCATTTTATTACGGAACTTACTACTGTTTCTAATTATGAAGTCAAGCATACGAATGGCTGAACTTACCACTTCTTGTATGTGTAAGTTGAAAGATAATTTCTTGTCAAAGGTAATGTCTAGATGTTTTGTGCTGCTACATCTAGGGATCAATGAGGCATCTATATTGTAATGATATTCGGTGCAAGATATTCTCTTTGAATATGAGACCAACCTACACTTTGCAAATTCGGGTACAGTCTATTATCAACACACCACTCTTCAACTCTATATCTTGCACGTTGAAGCTCTACACAATCATAAACTCTACGTAGAAAAGAATAAATGTTAAGATCGTCAGCAAAAAAACAGTTGGTTGGCCCGCAAAACAAAGCTCAGGCCGTTAATGCAAAGCAGAAAGAGTGAAAGTCTGAGGTTCGATACCTGAGGGACACTCGAACTTGCGTAATAACATTTGGAATCAAAGCCACCAAAGGAGACAAAATTTAGCCTGCTATTCAAATAGGATCTGTAAAAGAGCCAGATGACAATAAATATTGCGAGAAACAAGCATCAGCAACTGCAACTTAAGCGTCATTTAACTAACAACAAAATTGCCTACAACTTGCCATTTAACCGTTCTTCTGTCTCTTCTAGTTCCCAAGATTCCAAAACATGCATCACGAGAATGGCCTGCACTGAATAAGACTCCAGGCAAGTAATATCATCTACGACTTTTCAACAGTGAGGTCCAAAAGTATGGAAACACCTACATATCTCTTGAACCGCACACGATACACTGAAATTTTGTATTGCTATGTTCTCCCACATGTCAAATTTATATTTGAGGTTGGCATTTTGCTCCGTTTCTCGTTTTCTCTAAGGAATTATATCAACTTTTGTATTTTAAATTGCACACCCAGTATATTTTAATTTTTTTAAGATTGTCTGGTTCATTGTGAACAACTTTCATGTGACAGGTCCTATATCTAACTCTACTTGTTACCGAGTTTTGGTTAAATATCACTGGCAAGGAGTGAAAATAAAATAATGCCTAATTCAAATGTTTATAATATCTACATTAAATGAAAAACAAAATTTTCGGGACGCAGCAAGTGCGTTATAGTAGCGAATTTTCATAAGAATTGTACACTATTATTATACGGCATATTAGTAAAGTTAGTACTTTAAACTTACACAAGCCTTGAAGATCGATTTTAGAGGTCCTAGTACGCGCACATTTTGAAGAATTCTTTCGAAAGTGTTGCCATCCATATCTCTCTCTATTATCAAAAAATCTTGTGTTCTAACTGCTTTTCGGAAAAATGCCCAAAACTCAATTTTGCTATATCTGTAGATGGTGTAAGTCTCTTTAAAAGAAACTTGTATTACATATTTCATTAACGTTATACAGAAGATTTCCATAAGGAAACTTAACTCATATTTAGAAAAGTAAAGTATTCTTATTAATCGCCAGTATGATTTCGTTTTAGTCAACCTAATCAAACCGTTTTTTTCAGTATCAACAATAACAAAATTATAATTTCAGACTCAAAGGTGACAAACTTATTTAGGCGTTTTAAACAAAAATGAGATCTTGTTCAAAACGCATGAAATCTGTGCACTATTTTTTTCCAAGTGTCTAAATAAAACATAAAAAAGCATACATTCATCCAGCTGTATTCGATTGCGTAACCTTCTGATTACGAGGCAAGCGCGAAGCTCCCTGGGCCATCTAGGCACTCAACTAACGTTTTATTTGCGTGATTACTTTAGATCGGCTTCATGCCCGGGATATCACATTCAAAGTATACGTAACAATTATTAATTACAGAATTAGCATTGAAACACATCCCACGACTGTTTCGATCTTATATCACGTCTTATGTTTAAGTTTAAAGATATAAGAAACTATTTTCGAATCATTTTTATAGAGAATTGAGTTGATTTTGTTTAAAATTCTGCTATATTGTACGACGGCATAATATATCCATGCTGCGCTAAAACTGCATTTGTGTCCATTAATAAAGCTACAAATATAGTGTATTGTAATAATTGATTAAATCCCCCAGTTAAATAAGAATCACGTGCCAAATTTTTAACTTCATTCCGTCTGTCATTTTCCATAATTGCGCAGAGATTTCACGATTGTTGGTTCGGGTAGTATGTTTTCTGCCTGGTATATATTTAGTTTGGTTTCCGTTGATGTATGGTTTATACCTGTTGTATCAATTAATCTACGCTTGGTAGTTAACTACTCTGTCTGTCAGGCATTGTACTTTAACCAGTAAATCGATTTAACGCATGTCTTTGGGATTTTATTTTTAATTTGGAAAAAACTCTAAATATGGTGTACCAAATTACTTAAAATTCACAATATAGGTTTATTTGCACTATTTCTAGCCACATGTAAAGTAAGTCTCATTTCAGTTACTCTGATACTTATACATATATATATATATATATATATATATATATATATATATATATATATATATATATATATATATATACTACTTCTATATTTTTAGAATTATCTTGAAAGATATTTAACTTCATCTATTTACACATCGAGACTAACGATAGAGTATACAGACAAAAAAAAATTATTGAAGTTTGCAATGAGAAATTGCAAAAATCTCGCGATTTTAAAATTGGAACCCCCCTTTTTTTATAACACTATCGTGTTAAGCTCAAAAAATCACTGATTCTTTGAGCTTAACACGATAGTGTCATAAAAAAGGGGGTTCCAATTTGAAAATCGCGAGATTTTTGCAATTTTTCATTGCAAACTTCAAGAATTTTTTTTGGACACTCTGTATACTCTATCGTTAGTCTCGATGTGGAAATAAATGAAGTGAAATATCTTTCAAGAATTCTAAAAACGCAACGAAATATGTTCTTATTATAAAAATTTCGGTAGCTCTATGACTGGCCGTAAATGTCAAATTTTATCTTAAAGTCTAAATATCTTCTGAGCGGTTGGTGATAGGTATAGAACATTATTTACAAAAAGTGTTCAGAATTTATTGTAGAATCCGAAACTGCAATAAAATACAGGCTGTTACATTTAAAATAAGCGAATCGGCATATACTTCCGGTATAACCGGAAATGCCGCCATCTTGAAAATATTTTTACCTGTGGCCCCCAACGACTTAAGTGTAATATATAATTTTCAGGTTTTTCCTATTGATAGTTTTCCCGCAATCGATCGTGGGACCTCCCGTAGGACCACCCTGTATGTATAAACATATAAAAATTTTAACGGATCTTGGTTTTGCGTTATAGGGACCCAAATTCGCGCATATCTGAAGACATTTTTCCAAAGCTTTTCATCGTGACCTGTCTATTGAATTGTTCTTAATGAAATAAATTGTAAATATTCGAATTTTTGAGGTTTAGTTTTGTAGACCATATTTGTCAGATGACCCCACAGAAATAAATCTAATGAATTAACGTCCGGTGATGGAGCTGATAAATCCGCGTCGCCCTATCCATGTCACGGAAAAAATGATATTCAAATATTGCCTTGGTCCTCATAATAAGGTGGAGCACCGTCTTGCTGAAATCAAACTTCATTACTTAGGTGGTGCTCGTCACCTACAAGCATAGTTCAATAAATTGCCTTCAAATGTACAATTGAGAGAATAACATATAAATGTGGTAAAGATATGATGATCAAAAGTGTAAGGTACCTGGTTAATGGAATAATTGCGTTGGTACAGGAATGGTATTATCTCTTAGTAACTCTAAGTAAATTCTTCTATTCAAAATTTCGTTAATGATGAATGAACCAACAATTTTATTTTCAATTATCCCAGCCGATACGTTTTTGCGGATGCTGGGTATTATGTTTGCGCACTCAGTGTGGATTTTCCTGAGCCCAATATCTGCAGTTATGTCCATTTATACCGCCATTTAAACTGAATGACGCTTCGTCAGAAAACATAATTTTTCTCAATCAAACTTGTTGATTACGTATCATCCGCATCATTATTCCAGAAAATTCAGTTCTCCTACCACAGTCGTCATTCGATAATTGGTGAACCAACTTTACCTTATATGAGTGAAATTTATTCTTCCTCGGTATTCTCAAAACATAAGTGCGCGAGATTTCGTGATATTGACAAATTTCTCTGCTGATTTTCTACCACTGACAAGCAAACACCTCAAGCTTTAGTATCATTTGTGACAACATTAGTACGTCCTGTTTTCGGTAGATTTCTCACCATACCATGTTCATTAAGTTTTTTTCAAAATCTTGGTAACTGTACTGACTCCGATTGGAGTTCTGTTTGTATACATGTTGCTTAAAATACTGCAATTTTCGCGAAATGATCTGTCTGTCACCATAACCCAATATGATTAAAATTACGATTCTTTCTTTTTCTAACAATGAATTAACTTATGACGCTTCCTCTCAAGGAGCGCCGAAAATAATTTACCAATATGCAACTAGAATACTGGTGACAGATAATGTCAACAAGAACAATTCAGTTTTTCGTTTTTCATATCAAACTTTGCGTATTAGGTAACTTATTCAATTTTAGCGTTCCCAAAGTTTTGAGCAAGAACACAGTGTTATTAAAGTGTACCCATAATGTTTTGTATCCTCCTACTATGTCGAAGAGCATAACTATTGGACAATTGATAGTCCCTTTATTACTCTTATTTTTAAAGGGGTAGACAGTGATCCAATCCAATCCAAAGCAGGTGGTAGTGGAATTTTCCTTTACGTGATAGTAAAGGATTTTTTTTCACGACCGAGGACGTACCACCCCATAGATTAAGTGAAGTCCTAACGGACGTTTCCGGTTCTGGTGTATGAGTCGGTTTCCCTTATAAGCAAAAATGATGATGGCTCCTCCTTGTACAATATATTCCGGAGGTAAAATACCCCTCCATTCGGATCTCCCGGAGAGGGGTGTACAGGGGGCGCCAACATCAAGATTTAACATATCCTTTTCGAATATATGTGGCTTAAATTCTAACCTGAACTCCGTCCACCATTTTCTCCAGGCTAACAGGCCCCAAATCCTCTTCTTCGCCGAAACCCAAATCAGTGCCAAAACAGCCACTAATCACCTTAATTTTCCGGGATATGAGCTCCTTACTTCCTTTAGATTGCATGGAGGCGTGTGCGCATACGTCCGTAGCAATCTACCCTGCACCAGACTCCGCAATTTAGAAGCTGGAAGAAAAGACATACTATGGATAAAACTCTTTCTCAGGGCTGCAACTAAATTCATCTGTTGTATTTACCGGTCACCTTCTGACAACAACTTTATTCAGCTCTTTGATTACCTTTCTCAAAAAACCGACTATCTGATTTCTGAATATCCTTCCTCCGAGGTCACTATTCTTGGTGACTTCAATGTCCATAATAAGGAATGGCTAGGATCTTCAAAAACCAATCCACAAGGGAGAGCAGTAGAGGCCTTTGCAGTCAGCAATTCTTTAGCAAATATGGTTCAGCAACCTACTTACTTTCCTCGCATCCCAACACACAGCTCAAATCCCTTGGATCTCCTTCTTACTACAAAACCTGAATGCTATGAGATACCAGTCACCGCCCCTCTTGGTCGCTCAGACCACGGCATGGTCACTGCTTCCTGCGCAATGCAACCCGAGGTCACACAGTCATCACACCCACGTATCGTTTGGCACTACAACTCCACGAACTGGGACGAAATGCGAGATTACTTTTCCTCATTTCCATGGGCGTCTGTCTGCTTCTCTCATCCTGACCCCTCTGATATCTCACAAAACGTCACCGAAATTATCCAAGCTGGCATGGAATTATATATTCCACGTACCCAGAAAGCCTCTGCAGCCACTCAAAAGCCCTGGTTCTCTAAAGGCTGCCATCCCTTGCCCACCGACGTGCCGTTGGTGACCTCTCTCTCTCTCTCTCTCTCTCTCTCTCTTTTATAGATATCTGCACGGGCACTGCTCAGAGGAGCTTTCTTCCATAGTTCCTCTACCTGCTGCCTCCAACAGATCTACCAGGGAAACAGAGGGAATGCACCCTTTTACTGTCCAGGTCACCAGACATAGAACATTTTGTTATGCCCGCTCTTTTGTCCCGAGGACTTCCAAGTTGTGGAATTCCTTGCCAGCACATGTTTTTCCTTCTCCTCCGAACCTCTAAACCTTCAAGTCCAGAATTAACAAGTAGCCTCTTTCCTCCTTGTCAACACCCACGGTACGATAGTATTTAGACTGTAAGCCCTTGTGGTGTGTTGTTGAAATTTTAAAAAAAAGGTAACAAGTAGAGTTAGATATAGGACATGTCACATGAAATGTGTTCAGAATGAACGGGACAATCTCAAAATTTTAAAATATAGAGGTGTGCTATTTAAAATTAAAAAGTTGGTATAATTCCTGAAAAACCCAGAAACTCGGCAACAATGCCAATAACAAATATAAATTTGACATCTGAAAAACCACAGTAACACCGAATTTCAGTGTAATCGTCCGAGCGGTTCAAGAGATACATATATAGGTATTCCATAGATTTGGACCGCATTGTATAAAACCGCTTCCAGACTACCACAGCCTTTTAGATGAATAAAATTATGACACTAATTACAGAAGGCTGATGGCTAGATAACGTAAATCCTCCCAAGTTGTTGTGGATCTTTATTATTAGCGTAGCGACGTGTGTAAACAATTTCAACATTTTTCTAACATTGACAGGGTCATTCTAGTTATGCATCAACTACTATTTATCGAATACATTTACATGTCCACTACAGTTATATGACGTGTTATAAATGTCATTAATAGCATGCAAAAACAGTTTCAAGCGAAATCCATTAATTGAACAGATATGAGACTTTTTTATTTTAATGGACATCAATTTGTTCATGCTGTGCATTTAGCCAACAATTATTAGATACACAAGTGAAGTTAGCATAAAAATTGTTATGTAAAAATGCCGACGAAATTTAGCATTTTTTTGCTAAGATATAAAACATTAACCCTGTGGTACTCCTTGGGTGTATAGAACCGCATTAATTCATTTTTGTTTCTCAATATTTTTGATTAAGCTATTATAACTTTTTTCCTGCTTGTCCTGGTCCATACATTTGATGCTATTTCAAACGACAACGTAGCCTTTCTCTTCTATCCATTTTTTACACAAATACTACTTCGGGTCAGTTCGACCAGAAATTCAAAAAGTCCGTACGCAGCTATTGCGTTATAGTAGCGAATTTTCGTTTTATTGTCATCATTTCACTATGAAAAATCACTCAAATCGTATCACGTTCCGTATCTTGGAAACACTGACAATGACTACACCTTCTGGTAACTAGATGTTTTCTGAAGCGAGTGATTTCGTGGCCATGGCAACCAACTTTTTTTCAAATTTCAACATTTTATTTTCTGCTCTTATTTGGTATCAACCTTTTGGGGAAAAGTTTTGTATCTGCGAAAATAACAGAGCTATGACGTATACGTTTCTACTATCCAACTTACCCTACATGCCAAAATTCTAAGTTGAAAGGAAAAAAAGTTATAGGCATCTTAAGAAAAAAACTTTGGGTGCCACTGGTGATCAGAGGAAAGCACAAGAACGAAATATTTTGTGTGATTAACAAAACCAATTGAATCTTACATCCAACGGTTAAGTTTTTTTGACCCAAAAACCTCAAGAAGTAGCAGAAAAAATATTTTGAAAATTTGATAATTTTTCGTCTTCAAACGTCAAAGTCGCGATTTGAAACGTCAAAATTTGCAATTTTCAGACAACGAATTTGGAACAAATACGGATTATGTAGACAATATGTCGTAAGAAATGAGTTTTACAAAGCCTTAAGATTCAGCTTCAACCATCATTGTCCTTCATTTTACTAAAATGTTTTCAGAAAATGTATTTCAAATAGACCCTCTTTCTGATGCTTCGGCAGTAGTTTCAGCTATAGAGTTTATGGTTTAATAGTCTATATTTTAGCAAATTTTCGTAGAAAAAATTCGTTAAGGAGAAGACCGCAACTTATGAATTTTAAAAAGATTTTTTAAAAAACCAAAAACCCATATACGGGGTCATTTTCAGTTTTTGTTTGTTTACATATATATAGGGTGACTCTTTTCTACCGCAAAGCTCAATATATCCGTTATTATACAAGATATGACAAAAAAGTATATACGTTAATTATAGGGTATCTCGAGCTGCATCTTATAAACCCACGACAATCACAGGATGGCCTATAAGTTGTTGGTGATACACAATTTCTTTTGTTAATAGAACACCCCCTTATTTTATTGAAGTTTTGTGTTTTCCAGCGAATTATAATGCATGTTTGTCAGAAAAAATTGATATATTTAATTGTTTTTGAGTTATTTCAATTGTTTTGCAACTTTTCACGTTGTTGGCAATTATTTCAAACACATATCACAAATTGTGAAACGGCGTTTTCATCAATAGATAGCGGAGCCCCATGGAAATGACGCATTCAGAGAGCTTTTTGTTTGTATTACTCGTCGAAAAAATCGAGCTGCCGCATACGGGCACGCTCAAATAGTGGCTAAATTTTTAAAGTTTTCGCAGAAATGTTTTTTGTGTTTCTGTGGAACCCATTTTTGTGAGATTTTTGTGATATGTTGGTAATTAATAATAAATGTTTAGTAAGTTATTGTAAAAAAAAATGTCGAATTTTTGTGAAAAATATAATTTAGTGTAACATTACTGAAAGCAATTTCTGTAAAAAAAAATGGTGAGTTTCTGTAAAAGAAATTTTTGTAAATGTTCATAATTTTTTTTCAGTTTTGGTCCTAAAGCTGTTTGTGAATAATTATATCCTGGCAGGTGTGTAAACAGCTTAAATGCAGGAAAATCGGACCAGTTTTTTTTCTGGAACTTTTAAAGTTTATTTTCAAATGTTTATACTTTTTGAAACAACAAAGCTATTTTAATGAAATACCGTAGATTGTTACTAATATATAGGTTATACTGCCAACCAAATGTCTTTTTTTTTAAACAAGACATATTTGCCATTAAAAGCATTTTTGCGAAAATTCGCTACCATAACGCACTTGCTGCGTCCAGACTTTTTTGTCGCACGGATGTGCAAAATTTTTACGCGTTACATTACAATTTTTTTTAAATAACCTCGAAATTAGGTGCTAGTTTTAATATCAAAATTCAGGAGCGTTATCGAACAGAGGGCAGTGCCTACTGACAGCCTCGATATACAGGTGTCCCAGATAAAAGTAACTACATGGGGATTTCGGAAACGCTAAGAGATACAATTTTGGTTAAATGGGAAAAAAAGTTGCGCTATTCCGAGCCCAATCAGATGCTGTATCGAAATTGAAAATATCTACAGGGTTTTCAAAATATCGACCAAAAACTAAAAATTGTGTTTCTCGGAAATTAAAATATCTTCGTCATCTTGTAAACAAATTTAATAAAATTTGGTAGTTTTGTATTAGCGACTACGGACAATCAAATGACCTTCACGATTTTTTTCTAGACAGTAGTTTTTTTGCAACCATAGCCAACTTTGTTATTTTTTATAGCCGCCATATTGGATATATACGATATTAAATAGAGCGTAAATAGAAATTTTAAACCATATATAACAAGCCTTTCTTTGGATGACGGAAAATGTAAATTTATTTAAAAAAAACAGTTTTTCGCTTACTTGGCTGTGAAAGAAATGTCGTAATTTTTGTTCTTATAGCTATGTAACTATCTGTCAAAACTTCGTCATTTATTAGCTTTTATCTGTTAGGAGTTTTAAAGTTTATCAAATAATTGTGATATTTTTTGAGACACGACCAATTAAATTTAATGTGGAATGGTTTTCAAATTGGGAAAAAGTGGACATGTATGATTGTTTCATTTTGTGCCATAGGAACGCTGAACGAGCTCAAGATTGTACTTTCAGCGATATCCAGAAAGTCGGCAACCAGGTTTATCGACCTTCAGAATGCTTAGAAATAATTTAATTACCTATGGTTCCTTTAAAAAACACAATCAAAATAGAGTGCCTAATGAAAATATTGAAAATGTTACCATCGACAATCCTCGTACCTCTCTTCGTCAACTGGACCATAATGTTGAAGTGCCTAAATCAACTGCCTAGAGAACTCTTTAAAAAATTAAGTATCGTCCATATAAAACACATATTAGTCAAGGACTCCGAGATGGTGACTTAGAAAGAAAGATACTATTTTGCAATTGGTTCGTGGAGAAATGCTAAGAAAATCCTGAATTTCCGCTTGAGGTTCTGTAGTCTGATGAAAGCAGATTTACAAACTGCGGGATATTTAACAGACACAACAACGTGTATTAGGCCGATCAAAATCCGTTCTTAAATCGTGAGGTGTACCATCAAGTTAGGTGGGGTTTTAATGTATGGCTAGGAGTCATAAACGGACACGTACTATTTAACATTTTTCATAATAATTTGGCTGCATCTTGAAATATTACAAAATTGCGTTGACCAAACTTTAGAAAATTTGTCCCTTCAAGATGTAGTTGTGGTGTGGTTCCAGCAAGATGTAGCACATCCACATAATGCAAGAATTATAACTGACTATCTGGATCAGCAACATGGAAATAACTGGATCGGAAATCGAGGTCCGATTGCCTGGCCTACACACTCGCCGGATCTTCCGCCTCTTGTTTTTTGCATTTGGGGATACTTAAAGGATAAAGTTTATTGTACTCTTCGTAATACGGTAGAAGAACTTGAGGCAGTCATTGCTTAAGCCATCGAAGAAATGCCTGGACAAATGGTTAAAGATGCATGTATGTCTAATTCCTCTATGCAGGACGTGCAGTAATAACAACGGTGGAATTTTCGAATATTTACTTTAATTTACTTCAATTCAATGCTTTGTCGTCGGTTTTTGGTTTTTTGTTTTGTTTTGTGTTTAATCATAAATAAAGATCCAGTTGCTAACTTAAGTATCATAAATAAAAGATAATTTAAGAAATTGCATTATTTTTTGGCCAAAGGTTTGGTTTCCCAGCCAAGTAAGTGAAAAACTGTTTTTTTTTATTTACATTTTCCGTCATCCAAAGATAGGCTTGTTATATAAATCCAATATGGCGGCGATAAGAAATAACAAAGTTGTCTATGGTTGCAAAATAACTAGAAGGCCTAGAAAAAATTTGTTAAGGTCATTCGATTGGCCATAGTCGCTAATATAAAAGTACGTGTGTGTTTTGTTTCTTTAACGTCGGCCTATTTCTGCGACTATGGCCAATCACCGACGCCAGAGAGCAGTTTCACCTCACTATCCTGGAAATTTTGCCGAACCCCTGCCACGGGGCCGACGGCTTTACGCCCCCTCCGAAGGGCGGAACGTGCAGACATTCAACTTGCTCAAATACAATGCCAAAACCTCGGCTGATGTTAATGTTACAGTTTGTACTGAAAAAGTGAAAGGAGTACCCTGGGATCGAACCCAGTACCCTTCGGTTCAGAGGCACACGTTCTTACCCCTGAACCACCGAGGTTCTAATATAAAAGTACCAAATGTTATTAAATTTTTACAAGACGGCGAAGATATTTCAATTTTTTCGAAAAACACAATTTTTAGTTTTTGTTAGATATTTTTAAAACCCCTGCAGATATTTTAAATTTCGATACAGCATCTGATTGGGCTCAGAATAACGCAACTTTTTTCCCATTTTAACAAAATTGTATCTCTTCCGTTTCCGAAATCCCAAGGTAGTTACTTTTATCTGGGACACCCCGGATATATATATATATATATATATATATATATATATATATATATATATATATATATATATATATATATATATATATATATATATATAGTGTCTGTTTGTGGAGCTCAAGCATGGGGATCTTGGTTATTTGAAGAGATACAGAGTTGGTTAAATTAGAGCAAAGTTGCGCATCTTGAGGACCAATCACATGCCCTTTCCAAATTTGAAAAATTCCGAATACTTCCGGAGATATCCGCAAAAACCGAAATTCTGGAAATAGGCTTTAATTTTTTCCAGAGCTTATTCGGAGAGATACGTAAAAACAAATGGCACTTTGTCGTGGACACTTTAAGCCCTCTACAATTTGGTGTCACGGAATTCTGAATCCGACGTTTCGGTTTTCGAGAACCATCATTAACTTTGTTTTTTCTTATGGGCGTCATCTTGAGTTGTCAAATTTTTCAATTGGGCTTTTTTTGTGATTACAATGATGTATCATATCCAATTTGGTAGAAATTTCGAAGAAAAATAATTTTGTAAAAATTGCCATGGAAATAACATTCATACTTTAATACATTTCAACGTTACAACTTAACATAGAACTAAATTCAAGAAACAAAGGAAAAAACTTATAAAAATCTTCAAATGGTTCACCCTGCACTTCTAATTAACTTTTGTATTCGGCGGAGGTGCCGGCCAACGTATGTCTCCATTGTTTAAAATGACTTTACCGTTCAACATTTCAGACAACTACTCCGAAACTCTTCTAGCCTTGTGTGGCGGCGCACCATCTTGCTGGAACCACAGGTTATTCAACCGGTTGAGGCAAATTTCATGCATATTCGTCAACATAAAAAATGTTTTTGACGCAGCAAGTGCATTATAGTAATGATTTTTCATAAGAATTGTGCACTATTAGTAAGGTATATTATTAAAACTAATTCCTTAAATTTAAATGGGCCTAGGAGATCCGTTTTAGATGTCCCAGTTAGCGATTATCTGAAGAAATTTCTATTTTCTATGGAGCTAGAAAATTATAATTTGGTAGATATATATGTAAGTACTGCAAGTCTCTTTAAAAAATTGTATTATAAATTGCATTAAAGTCACAAGCCTTTTCCAGAAAAAGTTAATTATTTACAGAGGGAATGTACCCGCCAAATCATAAATATGGCAGGTATTTTTCCTTTTAATTACTTGGATGGTTTTGTTTTAGTCAACCCAATCAAACTAGTTTCTGCAAAGAAAACAACAAAAAAGGTTTTTTTTTAACTAATTTGTAGTTATCTGCGAAGCTCATTATGTTATTTTTCTTTAATTTAGTACCCACGCTGCGTTTACATAGGTGTTACTATGGTTTACGATTGAAGATTCTAGGGTAATAGGAAATTGAGTTATCGGATCTCAAATATTTTCACCAAAATTCTCTACCATAATGTATTTGCTACACCCAGACCCTTTACAATACTTGTTAATTGTTGCTGTATCCACACTTTTTGAAAATGATGATTGTTGCTCTCTATGTAAGACTGACAAACAAGACAACCTCAATTTTATTTTTGGAAAAATATTTTAAACAAATGAAATAGGGTAACAATTTAAACATAAATTGAAAATCTTGGTTCGCTGCTTTGTCGCAAGGATTCCCGTTCCCCTTATGCATGCCTACAACCACCCTCAATGCATAAACAAGAACAATGTAAACAAGAAAAGTTTCTTGGGAACAACCCGCAAGAAAGTTACGAGACCTGCGTTGAATATAGGGGTTCTGTGCGGGGTAAACAGAATTTTAAGGAGGTATAGCTTCAAAATGGGATAAAGGCAGCTTATAGTAGTCCAACTAAACTGGTTTTTGCACACTTTCTGCTCACATTTCTTTTTTATCTTCTTCCCCGCCCAACACTCCTATTTACTCCTGGTCCCATCACTTTCTTGGAGGCTGTTTGCAAGAAATATTTCTTGTGGTTTGTGAATCCAGAAAGAAATCTAAGCATGTTTCTCAATTTTTTTCTAAAAAGCCCCGGTGTGCTAATCTGCAAATTTACCGGAAATTTAATTTTTAGTTATGAATCTACGGAAGAAACGTGGCAGGAATTTTCCCTTATTAGTCGCTTGGATGATCCGCTTCAGTCAACTCAATCAAACCAGTTTCTGCAAACAAAATAACAAAAATGGTTTACCCACGCTGCTTTTATATAGGTTTTAGTGTGTATCAAAACTAAAGACTCTAGTTTAATGGGAAATTGAATTATCGCCCTTTGAAATATTTTTACGAAAATTCACTACCATAACCCACCTGCTGCACCTAAACTCTTTTCAACACTTATTTACTATTGCTGTATCCATATTTTGTGAAAATGAAATAAATAAATATAAACAATACAAAATTTTGAAATTAAGATTTTAATAATTTACATCTGTTGATAGTTATAATTTAAACTACTGTGTGATATTATGCAGTTTTATTTACCTAAAATTTTCCATACACAACATGAAGAGTAAATAAAAACTAAAACTTAACAATAAGTAGTCACTCTAAGGTATTAGCGGATTAGCGGAGTCGATTTCGAGGTTATCTTATTCTTCTTTGTTTATAACGTCTGTAAACAAAAAATAAGAAGAAGGTAACCCCGAATTCCACTCCGCCCCTGCTATCAGTTGGAAAGATAGCAAGTGACAAATAGCTAACTGGTGTTGTCACATTAAACGAGCACAGGGGAAGCTTGGTATGTATACATAATAAAACGTCGTTCTAGATTGCCTTTAAACAAATTGAATTACTTTAATTACTTTTTTTATTTATTACTATATATTTTTCTGATATCTTCAGATTCTGATGAGAGTTTTGGCCAATGGCAACCCCGCTGATTTTTTATTGTGGCATATTTTTGTAATCTGTTCCTTTGAAGTTTGATTTAGAACATTTGTTTGCAATAGCAGCGTAACCCTGATATATCTGTCTGACCTTGTCTAACATTATAGGCACCCTTCAGAGATAATTTCGAGTCATATCGTAAATATTTATTTTCTTTTCAGTTATAACTCAGAATTGACTGAACCGATTAAGTTTAAATTTGGTAGGGAGGACCACTTATATGATATCTACGAGCGTGGAAAGTTTTAGTTTCATACTTGTAGTAATTTAAAAGATATGGCATTTGTCGCATTTTTTTCTAAAAGTATTTGAGTGTCAAAACTGCCTAACGAACTCATCCAAGCTATTAACAAAATGAAGGGAATTGTTAAATTTGGTTTCGATTGATGAAGTATTTCTTAAGTTATCGGTTGGATACATATATATATATATATATATATATATATATATATATATATATATATATATATATATATATATATATATATATATATATACATTTCATATGACCTTGGATTTGGGTTATATGGACCCTAATTCGCGCTCATTAGAAGAAATTTTCCAAAAATCTTACCATCGATACCTCTCTTTAAGTGAATTTTTCTTAATGAAAATTCCCTAAAAGGTGCTGATTAAAAATGACACCCCAATCAAAACAAATCAAAAACAATGAAGTCCTTGTTTGTCTGGCAAATTTCTGCAACAAATGGAATTGTGTTTCAAAGTGACGAACGTTAAAACAATAACAATTTACCTAATTAATATGATATAGTAATGAAAGAAATCTTCTAAATTGTTCTATTTATTATACAAGGAAATAAACATATTTTTTAAATTAGCACCAAGAGACCTTATTAGGTCATAGTAAATAAAAGTTTACATAGTTGAAGAACATAATTGTGTTGCAGTTTTTATGAGACAATTAACTTGTGGCTTTGAAAGAATTTGGCGTGAAATATTGTGCGTAGTAAATATCGGGAAATTATAGCATTTATTTGCAGTTGAAGGAGACAAGTTTATTTATAATATCCGTAGTCTTACGATACAAGACAAATTAGTTATTGAAGTTTAACAATATAAAATATCTGAGCTGCGTGTGTATTTGCTTAAAAAAATCATTCAGCATCTTAGAGAAATGAAGACCCACTAAAACTTGGTCAGTGTAAATCAATTGAAATTACGCAAAAGTTTTATGGGTCACCTTAGGCTTTCTAAATGTAAAAGCAGCTTAAAATTTAAACTACTACCTGTCACACAACTGTAAATGGCAGCGAATTTTCTTTAGTTTCTTTTTCGGCCAGTATCTAGTTAATAAAAGGTATTAATTAGAATGTAAATGGAAATTTGGGTAGACCTAAGACGAAATGTGTACTGGTAAAAGAAAATACCGAGGTTGAACACTGTGGTTGGAAACTGAAGCAAAAAGCAGAATGACCCAAAAAAACACAGAAATAATGAAGAGAGTTATGCGTTAGATAAGTATTTCGACAACGAAGTTGTCTTTATCAGTAGCTGTCGCTAAACTATTATTCTTGTCGTATTTACCTACCTATTTATTAACCTACCAATCTACTTTCTTTCCTCGTATTCCAACACACAGCTCAAATCCCTTGGATCTCCTTCTTACTACGAAACCTAAATGCTATAAGACATCAGTCACCGCCCCCCCTTGGTCGCTCAGACCACGGCATGGTTACTGCTTCCTGCGCAATGCAACCCGAGGTCACACAGTCTCTCATCCTGACCCCTCTGATATCTCACAAAACGTCACCGAAATTATCCAAGCTGGCATGGAATTATTTATTCCACGTACACAGAAAACATCTTCAGCCACCCAAAAGCCCTGGTTCTCTAAATCATGTAACAATGCCAGACTTGAAAAGGTCATAGCTCACAAAACGCTTCTACACAATCCCAGTCAAGAAAATCGTCAAGCATTTAACGAGTCCTCTCAAGCTCCAATGGCAGCAAACCCTTCTGGATTCTTGTTAAATCTATTGGGAATAATTTCTGCAAGAGCACGTTTCCACCTCTTGTTTCAGGGGGTGAAATTGTTTCTACCGCCCTGGGCAAGGCTGAACTTTTTGCCTCGTTGTTCGCCGGCAATTCTACTCTCAACCCACCTCCAAATGTTCAACCACCAACAGTCCCCAATGTCGCGCATAAAATGACGGATATCATTTTCAAAAACTAAAAAGGTACGAAAGATGCTCTCTTCTCTTAATACCAAGAAAGCCTCTGGCCTTGACGAGATCCCAGCAATTGTTCTCAAAAAATACGCACCAGAACTTGCTCCTGTCCTGACTGGTCTGTTTCAGACATCTTAGAATAGAGGCATATTCCCTAGTAACTGGAAAACTGCTCGTGTACAACCCGTCCCCAAGGTCTGACACGCAGCGCTAATTAATAAACTTCCGGCCTATGGCATACCACCAAAACTCTGTACCTGGACAGCAAAATTGCTCTCCAACCGGATGATTTCTGTTGTCGTGGATGGCCATTCCTCTAAACTTTATCCAATAAATGCATGAGTCCCTCAAGACTCAACTTTAGCCCCTACTTTGTTTCTTCTCCACATCGATGACCTCCTCTCTAGCACATCCAACCCATTTCACATTTATGCGGATGACAGCACCCCCCACTCAAATATACAATATTCTAAGCCTGTCTCTTTAGCCCAATTAGATGAGGATCGCAGATTCATGAAGGGTTCTATCTCTGTGGATCTCAAAAAAATATTAGACTGGGGAAGTAGAAATCTTGTACAAAGCAACTCCACCAAATCTCAGTCTTGCTTTTTATCTCATAAGAGATACACCAGCCCTAGACCCATCACAATGAACAACCAAGTTGTTCAAAGTAATGAGTCCTTTTCACTTGCTGGCATTTCTGTAGGTTGAAATCTCAATTGGCGGCTGCTAAGAAATTAAGTTTCCTCTTCCGGGCTCGCAAATACTTTTCACCAGCTAATCTCTATACCTTATATACTTCACAAATAAGGCCAAACTTCGAATACTGCTCCCACATCTGAGGTGCCGCCGCCGCTTCTACACTCGCTATTCCTGGACTCCATTCAGAATAGAGCTATACGTCACATCGGTGACCCTACCCTCACTCAAAGGCTGCCATCCCTTGCCCACCGACGTGCCGTTGGTAACCTCTCTCTCTTGTATATATATATATATATATATATATATATATATATATATATATATATATATATATATATATATATATATATATATATATATATATATATATATATATATATATATATATATATATATATATATATATCTGCACGGGCACTGCTCAGAGGAGCTTTCTTCCATAGTTCCTCTACCTGCTGCCCCCAACAGATCTGCCAGGGGAACACAGCGAATGCACCCTTTTACTGTCCAGGTCACCAGACACAGAACATCTTGTTATGCCCGCTCTTTTGTCCTGAGGACTTCTAAGTTGTGGAACTCCTTGCCAGCACATGCTTTTCTTCTCCTCCGAACCTCCAAACCTTCAAGTCCAGAATTAACAAGTTGCTTCTTTCCTCCTTTTCGGCACCCACGGTACGATAGTATTTAGGCTGCGAGCCCTCGTGGTGTGTTGTTGAAATAAAAAAAAATAAAGAAAACTCTCATGGAATGAATTTAGCGCACATAACTTGACCACAAAGAAAATATCCATAGTCCTGTATCCATAAACTTCTCAAACGTTTTATTACTCGAGTTTTAAAAGTTATCGTGGCTACAAACAGACATACAGACCGACAGACAAAAAAATTGTCTTTCCCAAATCATCATTTTTATATGTTAACGACCTTTAAGCGAAAAACAATTGAGATTTTTGTCGCCGATGCCATACTTCCATGCGTGACGATGTGGAAGTAAAATTGACTTATTGACATTTAAAGAAAAATTTTAAAAAATCACTATCATAACGCATTTGCTGCGCCAGAACTTTTTTGTTAACAATTAACAACTAATCACATACATATTTAATCCATGGCAATCGAATACTCTGTATACAAGCTAAAAAGGTCTGGACGCAGCAAGTGCGTTATGGCATTTTTATAAAAATGCTTTGGATATCAAATATATATTTTTAATGCAAGCAGTCATCAATTCGGTTACCTGTATAACCTATATAGTAGAACCAATGTGCCATATTTTATCAAAATAACCTATTGTTTGAAAATGTACAAAAAAATTCCGACAATAAACTTTAAATTTTGGTTTCCTAGCCAACAAACCTTAGGTTAATAGCAAATTGAGTTACTGAAATTTGAAGCATTTAATGAAAATTTGCTACCAAAACGCACTTACTGCGTCTTGATTTTTTTTCTTACAAACATATTTCGATAAAAAATGCAATAAAATAGGGCTGTGCGAAAAAAAATTGTAGGGATCACCAACGAATTATGGGCCAGCCAGTGATTGTCAAAATAATTTAATAAGATGCAGCTCAAGACACCCTATAATTAACTTATACATTTTTTTCTCGTCTCTTGTATAATAATAATTATATTGAGCTTTACCGTAGAAATGCGTCACCCTGTATATATGTACACATCAAAACTGAACGGAAACTCGAATATGGATTCCAGGGGGCCTAGTTTGCGCTCATTTGAAGAAATCTTTTTAAAATTGTAAAGTCGCGGTCTCCTCATTGACGAATTTTTTTTGTACGAAAATTAGCTAATTAGCTAAAAATTATGGACCGTTAAACCATAAACTTAACTAAAACTACCGCCAAAGCATCAGAGAGAAAATAACTAACCTGTTGCATATCAGTCCTTTTTGTAAAACTTCGATCCTTTATATGTGTTGATAAAACATAACATCCACCCACTAACATTAATAAAGGAATAATTTGCACTTGTATATAAAAATTTCCAAATAAAACAAATAATTTGCCAACTCAAACAGATAAACATATAAACAATATAATACCATACGATAAACGTCACTTACAGCGTGTAACAGACCTGCGCAATAATATCAAATGTTTTGTTGCCAGGCAACGACATACTAGATCTCATATAAGCCAGGTTTGCCATTGTCAATGAAACACGGTGATATTAAAAATAAATGTTTCAAATTTGAATAGCTCAATTTTCTGTAAACCTAGAAAGCTGAATTTTGGCACATAGTTAGGCCTTTCACAAACCAATATGTACACAAAATTTCATCGAAATATCTTTGTAATTTTCTGAGAAAAAATTTTTTTTCGAAAGAAAACTCAAAATTTTCCCGGAAAACCTTGTCCGATTTTCCTGGATAACGAACTCATCCAAGCTATTAATAAAAGAAAGGCACTTGCCGAGTTTCATCAAAATCGGTTAATTATTTTTTTAGTTATCGGTTTTATACATATATATATATATATATATATATATATATATATATATATATATATATATATATATATATATATATATATATATATATATATACTACAACACACCACATATTTCAGGATATATTTATAAACATAACAGACACAAAATTCACAAAAGAAGAAAAAGAATTCATAGAAAACAACATAAAAACCAACTTTTTAGATACAAAAAAATCTACAATAGAGAACATAATAGTGGACACACAACACGCGATAAACTCAATAAATAGCCCAAACTTAGAACCACTGAAAAACCAACTAGCAACAGAAATAAACAGAATTATTGACAAGACTAAATCAAAAAACCATACACATGAAAAAATGATCAAACAAATAAGAAACAAAGTCACATATAACAACATAACAATAGAAAAAACAGATAAAAGCGACGCACTAATAGCAATAAAAACACAGGACTATATAGAAAAAACAAACACTTTCATCGCAACAAACAAATGCAAGAAACTGAACGAAAACCCAACGTAAAAATTCCAAAATCAAATATTAAACATCATAAAAAAACACAAGACAATATTCAACCAAAAAACAAAACATTATTATAACAACAACCCTAGAGCACCACCAATGACAGGAATAATAAAAATACACAAAATGGGATACCCAATAAGACCACTCATCAACTTCAAAGATGCACCTTTATACAAAATAGCAAAAGAAATGAACCAAGTACTAAAACAAGAAATACAACTGGAAAACAAATTTAACATAAAAAACTTCATAGAACTAGTGCATAAACTAGAAAACATAAACATAAACAAAAACACAAGACTTGCCTCATTTGACATAACAAATATGTACACCAATATACCAATTAACGAAACTACAAATATAATCGAAAATAAAATGCAAAATAACAACAAAAAACAACAAATCAGCGAAATATTAAACATCATATTAAAACAAAATTACTTTGAGTTCAACGGAGAATACTACATCCAAGAAGACGGACTACCAATGGGATCTCCACTATCAAGCATCATAGCAGAAATATACATACAACAGTTAGAATATATAATCAACACCATCATAAACGAGACAGGCACAAACATCAAATGGATAAGATACGTCGATGACATATTAATAATATACGACAATCAAAAAACCAACATAGACAATATTCTCGAAAAAATAAACATAATTAACAAAAACATAAAATTTACAATAGAAAAGGAATCAAACAACACCATAAACTTCCTAGACTTAACACTAATCAGAAAAGAAAACCAGATTGAATACAAAATATACAGAAAACCCACACAAACAGACATCACTATACCTAAACACTCACTACACCCACATACACACAAAATGGCCGCATACAGATACTTAATAAACAGAATGCTAAATATACCACTTCATAACGACGAACGAGAGAAGGAGTACAACATCATAATACAAATAGCAGAAAGAAATGGATACAACAAAAAAACAATAGAAAAGCTAGTAAAACAAATCAAAAACAAACAAATCAACAAAACCGAAAACAAAACACCAAAAACAAACTCAAAATACACAACATTCACTTATAACCACCACATCAAAAAAATAACACAAACACTCAAACAATATGACTTAAAAATGAGCTACAAAACCAATAACAAAATAATAAACAAAATAAATAAAAACCAAGAACACAACCCACATGAATTAAACGGAATATATCAAATAGAATGTAACACATGCAATAAAAAATATATAGGAATGACAAAGAAATCAATAGAAACAAGATTCAAAGAACATATAACAGCATTGGATAAAATCCACATACCTAGCTACAAATCAAACGTAGCTACACACATTCACGACATAAAACACCCAAAACCAGACATCACCCAATTAAAACTAATGAAACATGTTAAAGACCACAAAAAAATGGAAATCCAAATCCAAGTACAAACATTTAAACAAAACTTAATAAAGGCCATACAAATAGACAAATTATTAAACCACAGTGATCAAGACAGGAGACCGATACACACGGCACAGTCCGAAGGCACAACCAATCAGAGAACAGGAAACCGACCAATAGAAGCTCACGGCGCATGCGCCACCTACAATCTCCGACGTATTTTATTGAGTCCCTATTATGGATTACAATGTTTATATATAATGCTCTGTGTAACGAGTTGTTACATATTATGTTTTGACGTGTTCCTTGCCCGTTTGGGATTTTATGAATAAAGTTGTATTATTATTATTATTATTAGACTAGACAGGAGCGATAGCAGCCAGTAGCGTGCTGATGATGAACCGGGACGGTTCGAAACTGCAGTCCACGCAAACCAATAAGAAATCACAAACGTACAGCAAACAAATAATATATATATATATATATATATATATATATATATATATATATATATATATATATATATATATATATATTACATTTATAATAATGTCCGAAATGTAATGTCAAATTTTTGTCCTAGAAGAATTTAAATTTTTGGAGAGATATAGTTGTAGAAAAGTAATTATTTTTATACCAAAGTAAATTTAAATATAAAATGATACAGTGGGTATATTGGTGAGATTTGGGATTGCAGGGGAGAGAAGTTCAGAGGAAATTTGGAAAGTGACAGAAGAAAACCGTTTGACAGTTTGATTTTTTTTGGAAGAAGTTTAAAATTATGTCATTTGCAAGCACAAGCTTAGCTTTTTTGTGAGACATGCTGTATAATTAAGATAACAATAAATAGCAATAACAATAACAATATATATATATATATATATATATATATATATATATATATATATATATATATATATATATATATATAACATATAAAAATCGAAACTGACCCCGGATATGGGTTCTAGGGGCCCAAATTCGCGCTCATTTGAAAATTTTTTGCAAAGTCGCACCATCAATACCTCTCTATTAGTGATTTTTTTTTTTTAATAAAAATTCACTAAAAATAACAAATGAATAGAAGGCATTAAATACCGATCCTAAACTACAAGCGGTGGCTAAACACCAGAGAAAAGTTTAATTTCCATGACAGAGCTTTTAAATGTATTCTTGTGTTATCGTTCTCACAGATGCATCCTCTTTGGGGATAATGTGTCTTGTGCAAGTGGGATTATTTTCTAGCTCATCATCATCACAAAGGTATTCAATGTTCACATTCATGTTTTATGTTCCAGCGGGAGTGATAATGCAATCAGTGGATTCTCGTCTGGGCCTGGACTACATCACAGAGAACCCTGAGTATGTGAGGAAGTTGGCAGCCGCCCTCGACACAAATAACATCACAGTTAAGAAGCAGGTCTTCGAACTTCTGTCGGCGTTATGCGTCCACAATCCGGAGGGCCGGACGTGCGTCACGGACACTTTGGAGTATTACAGGGTAAGTAATTCAGTTAATTATCATAAATCAGATTTAAGAAAAAATGCTGTATGGTTTGGAATCAGTGACATTGCCTGATTATTAGTTCATTTATGATCGTCATCAAAGTCTAAAGGCGGTGTCGCACTGTCGTCGCAACCATGATTATTTTTATTTTATTGTAGCTTCCGCATATTATCAATTGGACCAGGTTTTCCAGAAGTTTTCTCTTGGTTTAGCTCTACTCTCCTTCACTACTCAACACTCGAAGAGTCTCTCGCCAAAATTTTGCTCTTTTTGTGAATTTTCTTTTAAAAAATTCTCCAATGAGGACTATATATATATATATATATATATATATATATATATATATATATATATATATATATATATATATATATATATATATATACGGCTGTTTCAAAAAACATGCACCATCGCTCGTGGGGCAATTCCTTACTAAAAAATAAGAAAAAAGTTCCTGTGCACATGGGCCCGGAAACGCATAGTTTCCAATATACAGGGAGTTGAATTTTAATTATTTTTTTAATTTTTTATAAATAATTTCAAAACCACTAGATTGATTTTAATGAAACTTGGAACTTGAAAGTGTATTATGAAAGTGCATATTTTCAAGTGAAAATCTACTTACAACTGCGTCAGTGGCGTGCGTACGGGGTAACTGTAAAATATGTGCGCCACTGTCTTTTTCCAATTTTGATACATCAGTTATGAAGCTTATTACATAAGCCACAAAAGCTGCCTCTTGGTATTTTTTTGTTCAGGGTATCCCTTAGGAGATATGATTAATTTTATAAAAAGGGGCAAAGTACCGATTCGTTGGAGTAATGAAAACAGTAATCGTAAAGTGCCATGAAACTATAATTTTTGACAATTCTCTAAATTCTACAATTTTGAAGTGCTTTGTAGGCGTCAAAAGAGTTTTCGTGCTATTCTTTAAATTTTGATACGGTGCAGTATTTTCGTTTTTAGTTATTTGTTGATACTGAGCTGCTCATTAATATTATTTCCTCCTCTCTAGATGGTTTTCATTAAGTACACTTCAGCGGATTTGACTGATATGTTGTTAATTTATGGACAAACAAATCAAAATGCTAGACAAGCTGTGCGAGTTTATCAGGAAACTTATCCGCAAAGAAGAATTCCTGACAAAAATATTTTCCCACGTATTGTAAGATATTTGAGAGAAACTGGTTCTTTAAAACCTTTAAAAGCTGACTCTGGACGCAGAAGATATCGCCGAACTGTACGAGTTAAAGATGCAATATTAAATAGAGTTGAACGTGATCCTAGTACAAGTACGAGAATTATTGCCACCGAACTGGGTAATATTTCGGCATCATCAGTTCACAGAACTCTGAAGGATCAAAGTTTATATCCCTATCATTTTACACGTGTCCAGGAACTTCTACCTAGAGACTTTCAACCAAGGGTAATGTTTTGTCAGTGGTTCTTAAACAAACTTAGGCACGACCAACATTTTTCTAAACGTGTACTATTTACTGATGAGGCGTCATTTACGCGAAAAGGTATCGTAAATTTTCACAATTTACATACATGGGCCGATGAAAACCCACACTCTCTAAGAGTTGCAAATTCGCAGTATCAATTTTCCATCAATATTTGGGCTGCTATTATTGAAAATCACATAATTGGTCCTGTTGTTCTACCGAATCGTCTTGACCATGAATCATATTTAAACTTTTTACAAAATGATTTGCCGTTGTTACTACCGCTTTTTATGAGAAATGGTACAATGTGGTTCCAGCATTATGGTGCGCCCGCACATTTTGCAGCAGTTGTAAGAACATATTTAGCCAACACATACGGTCACCGATGGATTGGTCGTGGAGGTCCGGTGTCATGGCCACCTCGATCTCCGGACTTGAATCATCTCGATTTTTATTTGTGGGGTCATTTAAAAGAAATAGTGTATAAAACACCAGTAAATACACGAGAAGAATTGTTGGGAAGAATAGAATATGCAATTGACAGCATTAGAGAAGATCAAAATATTTGCAGAAGAGTAAGAAGATCTTTGCGCAGAAGGTTAAATAATTGTAACGACGCTAATGGTGGTCACTTTCAACATTTTCTTTAGCTTTGTTATTAAAGTCAATTGAGTAATGTACAAAAAACAAGAGTTTGGAAAAATCATGGTGTCTTTACGATTACTTTTTCATTTTTTATTTTTATTTTTTATTTATCATTTTTTATGAATGTAATATTCATTTCAATGTTTATCACCAATAAGTTTTACGTAGGTTAGTTATTTGCACGTTTATTGCTGTAATGTTTACTGTATGTTTTGTTTTTCATATTCTTATGGTTGCAGTAAACATATATTATTATTATTATTATTATTATTATTATTATTATTATTATTATTATTATTATTATTATTATTATTATTATTATTATTATTATTATTATTATTATTATTATTATTATTATTATTATTATTATTATTATTATTATTATTATTATTATTATTATTATTATTATTATTATTATTATTATTATTATTATTATTATTACGCCGACTAATCGGTACTTTGCCCCTTTTTATAAAATTAATCATATCTCCTAGGGGATACCCTGAACGAAAAAATACCAAGAGGTAGCTTTTGTGGCTTATGTAATAATCTTCATAACTGATGTATCAAAATTGGAAAAAGACAGTGGCACACATATTTTTCCCCAAATGAATTTTTACAGTTACCCCGTACGCACGCCACTGACGCAGTTGTAAGTAGATTTTCACTTGAAAATATGCACTTTCATAATACACTTTCAAGTTCCAAGTTTCATTAAAATCAATCCAGTGGTTTTGAAATTATTTATAAAAAATTTAAAAAAAAATTAAAATTCAACTCCCTGTATATTGGAAACTATGCGTTTCCGGGCCCATGTGCACAGTAACTTTTTTTCTTATTTTTTAGTAAGGAATTGCCCCACGAGCGATGGTGCATGTTTTTTGAAACAGCCTATATATATATATATATATATATATATATATATATATATATATATATATATATATATATATATATATATATATATATACAGGGTGGCGCATTGAAAACGAAACAGACCAATTTGCGTCCAGATAATTTATTTTTTTAAGAAACGCTGAAACACTTCAATTTTAATATTGAGGGGGACATGTTTTGACATAAAACTCAACTTTGTCACATCAACCCCTTAAGGGTGGTGATAACAACCCTTATATTTTAAATAGGGAACATGGGTCGAGTGTTACATCATTCGAAAGCTCTTTCTTTTCTGAATTCAGCACACTAATTTTTTTGGAAGTTTTATCAACTAGTTTAAAAATTATTCACAGTTGGAGTTGCAAGAACGTATTTCATTTATTTTGACAAGAAATGTACTAATTAGTCAATTTTTCGTTAAAAAAACGGAAAAGCAAAACCAAACGTTCAAAACTATTTATTCAGTTAAGTAGGTGTTCAAATTGTTGACCACCAGCTTCCATACAAAAGTACAAATTTTGTTCAAAACGAGCTCGGACATTATGGAGCATTTATGGAGTTATTAGACGGCATTCTTCAACAATGCGTCGTCGTAATTCTTCCAGAGACTCCGGTTCTGTTGCGAAAATTCTACTCTTTAAATGGCCCCATAGAAAGAAGTCTAAAGGAGTTAAATCCGATGATCTAGGGGGCCACTTAATAGCACCTCTACGCCCAATCCATTGCTCTGGAAACTCTCTGTTCAAAAACTTTCTAACACGTTGTGAAAAATGCGGAGGAGCTCCATCTTGTTGAAACACGAATTGATTTTCTTGATAGCGATCATCATTTTCAACAATGACAATTAGTAGAGGGTAAATGATATCTTCTAGTAACTCCAAATACGTTTCCCCACTCAAATTGCCATTAAAAAAAATTGGTCCGAATAAAAGGTCTCCAAAAATGCCAGTCCAGATATTCAATTTCTGTGGAGTTTGAGTGTCGACTTCGTGAAAATTTCTTGGATTATTATCTGCCCAATAACGACAATTATGACGATTGACTGTAGAGTTTAATAAAAAGGTACACTCGTCTAAAAAACAGATATTGAACAGAAAGTTCCCGTTATCAGCTATTCGTGCAGTCATAACTTCACAAAACTCCCAGCCGCCGATCAAAATCATCTTCATTCAGTTGTTGTACAAGATGAATTTTATACGGGTGAAATTTATGATACTTCAATATTCGCTGAATAGTTCTTCTTTTGATGTGTGAAACAGTGGCCAATTTACTCGTGCTCAAAGTTGGGTCTGCAGCAATTTGTCCTAAAACTTCAATCTCAGTAGTCTCATTTCTAACCGGAAATTCATGTTCAGGATCCCGTTTTTTTGTTGGCTACTGAACCACTTTGTCGAAACTTTGCAACTAACTCCAAAATGTATTTTCTATTAACATGTCTGTTCGGATGTCGTTCATTAAACAAATTTGCGGTACGGTTGGCCCACTCATCGTTTTTGAAAAAAAGTGTAATTATTTCAACTATTTCTTCTATAGAATACGCCATTGTGAAATTAATTTTCGGTAGTACTACCAAGTATCAAACCGACCGATAAACTGAAATAATAGTGACATGCGTTTTGCATCTTCAACTGTGAATAATTTTTAAACGAGTTGATAAAACTTCCAAAAAAATTAGTGTGCCGAATTCAGAAAAGAAAGAGCTTTCAAATGATGTAACACTCGACCCATGTTCCCTATTTAAAATATATGGGTTGTTATCACCACCCTTGTATCACACCGATAACTCAAAAAATAATGGGCCGATTTTGATAAAATTTTGCACGTATCTTCCTTTTGTAAGTGGCTTGGATAAGTTCGTTAGTCAGGAAAATCGGACTAGGTTTTCCGGGAAAATTTTGAGTTTTCATTCGAAAAAAATTTTGATCTCAAAATATAAAAAAGCTATGATAACCAAATTTGGTGGGTAGGTTTACGATATAAAAAGTGAACTATACACAAAAATTCATATTTCTATGTTACAGGAAAAAAAAGTTATAACAAAATATTTGGTGCCAGAACATTTCTATGAAAATTCACTACCATAACGCACTTGCTGCGTCCAGACTTTTTTTTTAGAACGACCATGTGTCACCGGTGTCAAACAGAAATAATTCAACAAAATACTTGATTCAAAATTTCTGTGGCTAATGCAATTAAATTCCGAAGCTAGCTCACTGAACTGAACTGAATATTTCCACCGCACAATTCTGTTGCGGTATAAAATTATTTAAATATTCCTGTTTTCGAATTCCTGGTTTGGAACAGGCGGATCAGTACGTGGCCAGCCCGAAGTCCATGTTTAATTCCTCTTGATTGCTAAGTACACTTGGAGAACACCCAAATCACCACAACACATATTTCAGAGACCTTACGCTCGTTTCGTTGACAAAGTCAACATCTTCAGAGGAAGAAAAGAAGAATTTTTCTTCCTCTGAAGATGTTGACTTTGTCAACGAAACGATCGTAAGGTCTCTGAAATATGTGTTGTGGTGATTTGAGTGTTCTCCAAGTGTACTTATTAGTGCTCATCACAGGTTCCAGTTTTCACATTGCCTCTTGATTGCTTCTTGTGGGGAATTTTAAATGATAAAGTGTACTACCGTACTACAAGTAGAGTTGAACGAAAAAATAGTAACTGCGTTGTGTTCAATTCAACCAAATGCTTTAAGATTGTAGATGACATAAGCAAAATAACTGAATCATGCATTGAACAAAACACGTGATGTAATATTTATATTTTTTATTACCTTTTTTTTTATTAAATTTTTCTTGTTATACTAAAGTTTAAAGTAAACATTATCCTTATCCGAATCAATTTAAGTTTTTTTTAACCAAAGCAATTTGATTTATTTTGCTTAAAAAGGTTTTTGTGATTTTTCAAATATTTTTAGAAAATAACGGTATAATCATGTTATACGTTGTGAAGAGAACAATTTTCTTTATTTTTTGTGTGTGTAAAAAACCAATATGGCGCCCATTATAAAAACGAAAGTGAACTATCATATTTCTGAAAATAGTAGGCCTAGGTAAAAAAATATAAAGCTAAAAAATCTATGCGTTATAAAATTTAATGCTACCAAATTTCAAAATGATTATTATAATAGAAAAAAGTTATTAACAGTTTTCAAAATCAGACTTTCTCAGTTTTTTCAAAATATTTCTGAACGGTCAAATTTCTTTTTGATTTATTTAGATATTCTAAATGGTTGTTGAATTGCACAACGTTTTTGTCATTTAACCAACTCGCTATCGCTTACCATTTACGAAATCCCAATAGTGAACATAAAAGTGAGAATGCATCTAGCCTTACATACTTTGTCCCTATATTAGGGTAGAAATGGGCCAGGGCTGACAATTAACTAAATTGTTAGTTGGTTGTATACAGTCTCTATAATACTTTGTGTTATTTGGAGCAGGCGTGACAACATACTACTTGGTTCGGCAACTAGGTGGCGGCACGTCCACCACTCACTGAGTGTTGAAAGGCTGGCTACTATAGCCGTATTACTTTATAGGTGTATATATAGAAATTCCAAATTGTCCATGAACAATAAGTTGCTCATGTACAAAGTCATTATCCGGCCAGCCTTGACTTATGCATCACCTGCATGGGTCACCGCGGCCACAACACACATCAAGACCCTTCAAATCATCCAGAACAAAATTCTGAGAATAGTTACCGGAGCGTCATGGTTTGTCCGAAACAGTCAGATTCGCTCTGATCTGGAAATGCCTTCGATATTTGAGTTTATAACTCAACTATCCACAACCCAGTTCGCAAAAGCCGCTTCTCACCCAAATGCTCTTCTCCGTAGTGCCACCGACTACGACGAGCAACTTCCACACAAGCATAAGCGTCCAAAGCTTATAATTACCCGCTAACGCGCCCGCGGCAAAAACAAAATGGAAACATTCATACCCTAAAAAGTCATTGTGTGTAATTCTTTCCGACGGAGGTATGGACTAAGGTCCGGTCCTCCCAGGTAGCGGGTTTTAGTGAGTACAGTCTCACAGTACCTCGATATTCCACGGAACCTACGGGGCTGTGAATGGAGTCTGCATGAGCATTTCCCCCTCCTGCATCCAACAAAAAAAATGTATTTTCGCTGCAATTAGTATGCCCTACTGAAGAGCTCTAATGAGAGCGAAACCGGTCTACGGTTCTAATTGTTGCGAGAATGCATCTAGTCTTACATACTTTGTCCCTATATTAGGGTACAAATGGGCCAGGGCTGACAATTTTTTAAATTGTTAGTTGTATACTGTCTCTATTTTTTTAACACTTTGTGTTATTTGGAGCTGGCGTGACAACATACTACTTGGGTCCGCAACTAGGTGGCGGCACGTCCACCACACACTGAATAGGGTTGGTGTGCCTGTTACCGGCCAGTTAGCATATTCGCATAGCTGTAATATTCATTCCCTCTTTATTTCTTGGTACCTTTGAATTCATTGGGCATAGAATGCTATCTGAATATGTTCTTAATGTAGGCGTTACTTCATATAATTATTTGGATAGTGATTTTAAACATAATAATTAAAGATTGTTAAAAAGTCAAATTTTACCCATTTTCAGCCATACTGTGCCTTAAGCCAGCCAGAAATACACCAGTTGTCGGCCGCCTGGCCGAGACCAAAACGATTTCTCGGTCGGCTGGCCGAGAGAAGAACTATCTTTCAAGCGGATGGGATACAATTTTGCAGGGCTGAAGTGAAATAAAATGTATACTACACAGTGAATTGATTTATTCATGTAAATAACAAACAAAAATAACTTTCACATAAAAAAATATTTAAAATATATAGGTACCTACATATAGAAAAAAAACAACATTCTCAGTATAACAGCCTATAACAACATTTAAATCAAAATAAATCAGTACTGTATCATTTAAAAAAAAGGTATAGGTATATAATAATGACACCATTAACAAAAATCACATTTGTATTCTTTCTTTGCTGCTACGGCGTATGCTAAATCTCCAAGCTCTGTGCAGTGAAGATGGTACCATCTTGTACAGAAATCACAGCCAATGTTTTTATCCGCATCACCCTCTGCATCACTGACCAATTCTCTTTGGCACAGGGAACACTCTACCGTTTGGGCTCATCTAGTTGCGCACCATTATTGGCAGTGTTGTTTCTCTGAGTTTTCTGCTTATTTCTATTTCCCTTTTTTAACTCGCGCTCTAGTTTTCTTTTTCCTTATCTTCCATATTCTTCTTCGTATCATTTTCTTTTTTTATATAATAATCCCTCTAGGCACTGCTTGATATGGCACTGGGTAAACGTTCTTTTTCCTTTTTGTTCGATCTTGGACTTGAGGAAACGTTAAATGGTGTTTCAAGGCTTCATTGAGTGTAAGTGATGTTTGGGAATTTTTCTCAGATCCTATTAATGCTTTTAATTCTAGCTCGGTCTTTAGATTTTCCACTTCTGGAATTTGTTCTTTTGTTTTTGGTGGAGTTATTGTGGTCTCTTCATTAGGCTCAACTGAATTCCTAGCAGCCAAAATTGATACTGATGATAATATATGGTGCATCTTAGACTCATTTCCCACCGATATTTTAGCCTCAGACTCAGATCCTGTCACTGGATTCCCCACTTCTGAAGTTGGCTGTTTTGTCACGTCTGGAACTATAGTCTTCTCTCCAGAGCCAACTAAATTTGAATCCCCACTTCTGAAGTTGGCTGTTTTGTCCCGTCTGGAACTATAGTCTTCTCTCCAGAGCCAACTAAATTTGAAGTGGGTAAAATTGACACTAATGATTTTGTGTGGTGTTGGTGTCCCTCAGTTTCATTAATTGTGGTATCTTCAGCTTCAGTGACACCTAATTCCACAAGTGAGACCACAGAAATGTTTCTAGATATCCTAATGTCTTCCGTAATATTATTATTTTCAGGAGACATTGTATCGAGAGTATTCATTTCAAGTGTTTCGAATGAAGTACCAGAATCAGTAAATACTGCTTCCGGTGTTTGCTGCAGTATGGACCGCTCTAGTAACATGTGTTCTTCAAGGATGCCTTCATGTGGCATGGATTCCAGTAAAACATTAATAGCGATTTTCTGAAAGTTTTCAATAAATTACTTCTATCGATTAATATGTTATGTTACTTACCTCCGCATTAGCTGTTCTTAACGAAATGTTCTCTCTCATCTGTTCCTCGTCGAAAAACGTGATTTCGCTTAGGATCGCTTGTGAACTGATCCCGCAGCCTTCCAAGTTACCTCCAATGTTTTAAATAATTATTTCTGCCGAACGAAACTGTTCATATGTCCGAAAAGTTTCATTTTTTTTTTCAGTTTCTTTCATGCAACCTAGTGCATGTTGTTGCTCTAATGTATTTCTGACACATTTACTGTAGTCTACGCTATTAGGGTCAAATGGGAACAAACCACATCTTCTGAAACCATTTTGAATCGCGGCTGTCATATCTGAGACTTGTAGTGCTTCATTAAACACCTGACAAAAGTTGACTTTTGTGACGCTTCTATTTGCATTTTCTAATTTGCCTTGCCATTTCGTCACCGTGTTCTTCCACTCTTGTTTTAAAGGTCGGAATACGCTTACGTCTGCCGGCTGCAGCATATGTGTAGTGCTTGGGGGAAGAGCGTAGAGTATAATTTGGTTTTCATCGCAAAATTGGCTAAACGTCAAACTCATATGAGACTTATGACCATCTACTAGAAGGAGGATGGGTCTCTGAAGTTGATTTTCGTTCACCCATTTATTAAAGTCATTAGCGATGTATTCGAAAAACACATCTGACCTCATCCATCCACTTTCGGACTTACCAAGTACCCACGAATCTGGCATGTTATCAACTATAGCTTTTGGGGGTCTCACATATGGGAGTATCACTAAGAGTGGGCATATTTTACCGTCGGCAGCAAACACTATTAGTACCGTCACGTTTTCTTTGTCATTGCCTGTTTTAATTTTATACAAATTTTTAAATCCTCTGGGTCCCAGTACTTTGCTCGTCTTAGGGCAAAGTGTAAATCCGGACTCGTCACCATTAAGAATCCTCGATGAATCATGTAAAATATCCGCACAGTTAATGTTAGTTAGAAACATTTGTAAGTTCCTAAACCAGAGCCTTATAGACTCTTCAGTCACAATCGCTCTTGCTTTAGTAATTCCTTCTGCTTCTTTTAGCGATATTTCGGGGTGTCTCTTCATAAAATTGTGGTACCATTTTTCACCTGGCTTACCTTTTCTAAACAGGTGTGATTTTCCGGAATCTTTTAAAACTTTTTCCACAGTCTCTATTAAATCAGTTTTCCTAATAGGAAACCCACATTTGGCTATGTTAATAACCCACTGAGCAATTTCATTTTCTCCACTTACGCTTAAACGCGGTGGAGGACCTGTTTTCATAGGCATATCAGGTACTTTCCCATTTAGCCGATCTTGAAGAGTACTTTTTGGAACACCAAAGTCTCTGCTGGCTTTTCTCACAGCCATTCTGTTATCTTGTATTTCGACAAGTGCCCTTCTAAGATCGTCTTGAGTGTATTTGAACATCTTTTTTTTTGGGCGTTTTTGTAATCCTATTCGTTGTTTTATGTGTTTTTGTAACTTGTTTTGCTGAATTATTTTCATTTGGAGCCATCTCTAGAAAAAACGAAAAGCTTAACATACTAAGGACGAAAAAGAGACAGTTTGTTGGTCACACAAAAGTAATGCATAAATAAAACGATTCCTGAAATCCGTTTCTCGGCCAGTAGAAGTCGTATATATTCTTGTTCCTCATAAAGAATATTTGAGTGGCCGAAAACTGGCTGGGTTATTTAGCAACATTTTTCAAGAACATAGCCAAACATTTCATACCCTAAGATAATTCATATGTGTGAAAACGAGATGCAATGTGTCATTGTAATCATTGTCGGTTTTCGGCCGGGTGGCCGAGAAAAGGATAAACGGATTTATGAACAAGCTGGTTACTAGCCACTCATTATTTTAGGTTATTTGTTATGAAATTTAAGTGTTTTTGTACAAAAATGGTTCCTTATAACATTTTCTAATGGGTCATTGCAATATATAACATATAAAAAATCTGTATTCAAAGATACTTACTATGCACTGGACGTCTACCCACTAATTTTCTCACAATTTTTCACTCTCAATACACTTGGCGTGAAATACAGCCACAGTTTGTTTAATACTGTCGTAGTTACGCAGCTCGTAAGAGGGCGCGATTTTCACAGATGCAATGAATGTGTCCGAGCACAGGTAAACATTTTTAGAAGGTCTATTTGGCGATATTACGCTAATTTTTAAATTTTTCTAAGGTTTCGGCCGAAAGGAGGTGGTTGCCGGCTAACAGGCGAACTAACCCTATAAGTATTACTTTGCCATTTCCTTAAAAAAAAATTTAGCGTCTATCAATAAATATTTGTAGTGTTTTTTGTTACTTTATTCAAAAGCATTCAATATTATTTTATTACGTTTAATATTTTTGTTTTCAGAACTTGAAAAATGAAAGGTACAGATTGAACATCATTATACAAGAGCTAGAAAGGGCAACAGTAGTTGAATATCAAACAGCGCTGGTAGCATTTATCAACTGTTATATTATATCCACACCTAGGCTGGCGGACAGGATAAGACTGAGGAACGAGTTCATAGGTAAGTAATTACATAATGTACATTTAAATACTGACACAGCTGACTACTACCACAGCATAAGAAACAGTATTTCTTATGCAGTGCTACTACTACTACTACCACTACCAGTCACGCCATTCTCATATATTCTTCCGTCGTTTGAAAACAGTCCTCCTAAATATCTAAATTCCTTTACTTTCTCTAATAGATTACCATTTATCAAGCGACTGCAATTACTCGTTCCACCCTCTTAATCAAACACCATAACTTTAGTCATCTCTGCGTTCACACCTAGATATATTTGATTTATGACTCTCAGCAGTGGCGGGGCAAGACCTAAATTGGATGTGGGCAGTTATACATTTTGCGAGGTCCTTTGGTAGCGCAACAAGACGGATTTTATAAAATATAATTAAGAATGTTAAATTTTTGTTAATAAAAATACAAATTATATTCTTTGACTAGCATCGAAGAAACAATAATAATAAAGAAACAAAAATTTCCTGCTTTTAGCCTTACTGAACTCCTTAATAATTGTATCGTAATGCAGCTTAGATGATTTATCTGCTTCAGCAGGTGAAACTGCCAAAGCTGAAAGTCTTTCCTATAAATACTTATAAATTAAAATCACGAGAATGAATACCAAGCTTAGAGTAAGTGTTCGACGACTTCTCCTTGCACCTCAATGCATTTTTGAGTACGTTGGTAAACGCTCATCTTTTAAAATAGTTCTCGCATCAATTCTATATACAACGGTAGTAATGGCATGCTGAAGTCATTCAAGACTTTGGTATCTGCTTTCGAGAATTATGAGCGGGTGCCCAATCTCGCTGTATGTACATACTCCCTATATATATATATATATATATATATATATATATATATATATATATATATATATATATATATATATAGTGGCGCATTGAAAACGAAACAGACCGATTTGCGTCCAGATAATTTTTTTAAGAAACGCTGAAACACGGCAATTTAATATTAAGGGGGACATGTTTTGACATTAAACTTAACTTTGTCACATCAACCCCTTAAGGGTGGTGATAACAACATGGGTCGAATGTTACATCATTTGAAAGGTCTTTCTTTTCTGAATTCAGCACACAATTTTTTTTGAAGTTTTATCAACTCGTTTAAAAATTATTCACAGTTGACGATGCAAAAACGCTTTTCACTCATTCCGATAAGAAATGTGCTGATAGTCAATGTTTTGTTGGTTTGTAAACAAAAAATTGACTATCAGAACATTTCTTATCGGAATGAGAGAAATGCGGTTTATTATTTCAGTTTATCGGTCGGTTTGATACTTGATAGTAGTACCGAAAATTAATTTCACAATGGTGTATTCTGTAGAAGAAAGAGTTGAAATAATTCCTCTTTTTTTCAAAAACGATTACTGTGCCAACCGTATCGCAAATTTGTTTAATGAGCGACATCCGAACAGACATGTTAACAGAAAAATAGATTTTGGAGTTAGTTGCAAAGTTTCGACAAAGTGGTTCAGTACCCAACAAAAAACGGGATCCTGAACGTGAATTTCCGGTTAGAAATGAGACTACTGAGATTGAAGTTTTAGGACAAATTGCTGCAGACCCAACTTTGAACATGAGAAAATTGGCCACTGTTTCAAACATCAAAATAAGAACTATCCAGCGAATATTGAAGCATCATAAATTTCACCCGTATAAAATTCATCTTGTACAACAACTGAATGAAGATGATTTTGATCGGTGGCTGGAGTTTTGTGAAGTTGTGACTGCACAAATAGCTGATAAAGGGAACTTTCTGTTCAATATCTGTTTTTCAGACAAGTGTACGTTTTTATTAAACTCTACAGTCAATCGTCATAGTCGTTATAATAATCCGAGAAATTTTCACGAGGCCCACACTCAAACTCCACAGAAATCGAATGTCTGGACTGGCATTTTTGGAGACCGTTTAATCGGACCAATTTTTCTTGATGGCAATTTAAGTGGCGAAACGTATTTGAAGTTGCTAGAAGATATCGTTTACCCTCTACTAATTGACATGGTTGAAAATGATGATCGCTATCAAGAAAATCAATTCGTGTTTCAACAAGATGGAGCTCCTCCGCATTTTCAAAACGTGTTAGGGAGTTTTTGAACAGAGAGTTTCCAGACCAATGGATTGCGCGTACAGGTGCTATTGAGTGGCCCGTTAGATCACCGGATTTAACTCCTTTAGACTTCTTTCTATGGGGCCATTTAAAGAGTAGAATTTTCTCAACAGAACCGGAGTCTCTGGAAGAATTACGACAACGCATTGTTGAAGAATGCCGTCTAATAACTCCACAAATGCTCCAGAATGTCAGAGCTCGTTTTGAACAAAATTTGTACTTTTGTATGGAAGCTGGTAATCAACAATTTGAGCGCTTTCTTAACTGAATAAACATTTTTCAACGTTTAGTTTTGTTTTTTAGTTTTTTTAACGAAAAATTGACTAATTTGTGCATTTCTTATGACAATGAATGAAATACGTTCTTGCAACTCCAACTGTGAATAATTTTTAAACGAGTTAATAAAACTTCCAAAAAAATTAGCGTGCTGAATTCAGAAAAGAAAGAGCTTTAAAATGATGTAACACTCGACCCATGTTCCCTATTTAAAATATAAGGGTTGTTATCACCACCCTTAAGTGGTTGATGTGACAAAGTTGAGTTTTATGTCAAAACATGTCCCCCTCAATATTAAAATTGACGTATTTCAGCGTTTCTTAAAAAAAAATTCTCTGGACGCAAATTGGTCTGTTTCGTTTTCAATGCGCCACCCTGTATATATATATATATATATATATATATATATATATATATATATATATATATATATATATATATATATATATATACGATATATTTAGAAAATGAAACTGACCCCGGGTATGGGTTCTAGTGGGCCTAGTTCACGCTCATTTGAACCATTTTTTTTCCAAATTTACTAGGCGCGATCTAGTCAATGGAGATTTTTTTCTATGAATATTCGCTCAAAACACTCTATTAGTCATGGAAAATTTAAATCTTTAGCCAGAGAAGTCAAGGAAGTCAGCGAAATTGAAATTAAAAAAACCCTGTAAAAATTAACCAAAAACCTGAAATTAGTGATAGTTATATATTATATTCATGGCTATTCATGATTATATGATTATTTTTGGTCACTTGTTATAATTATACGTTTTTACCACGCAAGGCAGCACGTTATAATATCTAGATTTCCTTTTAGTGAATTTTCGTAGAAAAAATTCACTAATGGGGAGATCCCGACTTTTGAATTTTGAAATTTTTTTTGCAAATGAGCGCGATCTAGGACCCCTAGAACCCATATCCGGGGTCAGATTCAATTTTTATATGTTATATATATATATATATATATATATATATATATATATATATATATATATATATATATATATATATATATATATATATATATATATATATATATATATATACAGTGTGGAACAGCCAAATGGAATAAATTCGATAACGGATAAATGAGGACGTGTTGGGAAAAACGCTTGGACACGTCGATTTGTATTTTTAACTGCGCATCTTTTTCAAGAAAAAAAAATTATATAGGGTGCGTCATGTGACAGTGGCCAATACCAACTTTCTTATTTTAAATACAAGCCCCTGTATATTATTAATTTTTTGGATTCTTCAGAAAATTCTAGACATAATTCATGTACAATGTCCTATACCTATCTTCAACTGTTTCGGAAATATTAAGTATTTTCAGATTTATTACAAAAATTAACATTAAAAATAGAAAATTATTTTATTTCACAAATTCTAATAAGAAATACTGATTATTTCTTAATAATTTAAAAAAAACAAAAAAAAAATTAATGTCAATGTAGTAAATGTTCAAAATGCTCGCCACGAACATCTTGGCAACATGCTAATCTGGTATAGAAATGTCTTCTAACATTACTCAACATCTCAGGCGTGACTGATCTAATCGCAAGCGTGATTCGTCTTTTTAAGTCATCTAAGTTGAGGGGCTTAGTTTTGTATACAATACTTTTGACATATCCCCACAAAAAGTAGTCTAATAGCGACAGATCAGGAGATCGTGGTGGCCATTCTATCGATCCGCGCCTCCCTATCCACCGATTTGGAAAAATTTGGTTCAGGTACTGCCGGACATTGATTTGGTAATGGGGCGGTGCTCCATCTTGCTGAAACCATATTTTATTGGCAGGAACTTGTGGGTTTGCTGGATCTGGATATAAGTTTGTCAAAGTTGGCACGACATTATTTTGGAGCAGTTCTAAATATTTATCCCCATTCAAGTTGCCATCAATGAAAAAGGGACCTACGATATGATTTCCAACAATTCCTGCCCAAACATTAACTTTTTCAGGATATTGCGTATGTTCCTCTCTCATACAATGAGGATTCTCATTAGACCAATAGCGGCAATTTTGACGATTAACATGACCGTGAAGTGTAAATGTGCTCTCATCAGAAAACAAAACATCTTCTAATTGGATCACATTGTTATCTAACATTGCCATCATTTGTTCACAAAAATACGTTCTCCTATCGAAATCGTCCTCCATGAGCTCCTGAGTTGGTATCATTTTATAGGGATGCATTTTACTTTCCTTTAATGTTCGAAAAATTGCTGTGTGGCTAACGTTGAATAGTTGGGCTGCTTGTCGACCAGAAGTATGTGGGTTTTCTTGAAACTCAAGCGTAATATCCAATTTCGTATCATCACTTACTGCATTGGCAGCTACTTTTTTTATCTGTCTCACATGACCAAGCTCGCGAAACTGCTTTTCTATTTTGCTAATTGTTCCTTGGGATACAGGCGGCAAATTTGGAAATTTTTCGTGAAATAAGCGAGACACTTCCATCTGTGTCCGTGTGTTATCTCCATAACCAATCATTTGTAGAATGGTTATTTTGTGCATTTCTGTTAAATGAACCATTTTTCTGATATTATTACGTACAGTTAACGAAATTCAAACGACAATAGCACTGACACTAATCACTACTGTCATGCAGGCAGACAACAAGTTGCTAAGGCTACGAGTTTTATACGAACAGAAAGAAAACTGTTTTTGTTTTTGTTTCATTTCATATCAGTAAAAAGAAACGCAGGAATGGTTTTTGTTTACTTTCTCATTATCAAGAGCTGAATGGGAAATAAGTATTGAATGCAATGTAGCGAATTTGTGAAATAAAATAATTTTCTATTTTTAATGTTAATTTTTGTAATAAATCTGAAAATACTTAATATTTCCGAAACAGTTGAAGATAGGTATAGGACATTGTACATGAATTATGTCTAGAATTTTCTAAAGAACCCAAAAAATTAATAATATACAGGGGCTTGTATTTAAAATAAGAAAGTTGGTATTGGCCACTGTCACATGACGCACCCTATATAATTTTTTTTCTTGAAAAAGATGCGCAGTTGAAAATACAAATCGACGTGTCCAAGCGTTTTTCCCAACACGCCCTCATTTATCCGTTATCGAATTTATTCCATTTGGCTGTTCCACACTGTATATATATGTATCACACCGATAACTCAAAAAATAATAGGCCGATTTTGATAAAATTTGGCATGCACCTTTCTTTTGTAAATGGCTTGGATAAGTTCGTTAGTCAGGAAAATCGGATGACGTTTTCCGGGAAAATTTTAAGTTTTCATTTGAAAAAAAATTCGTATCTCAAAAAGTAATAAGCCGATTTTAATAAAATTTGGCATGTACCTTCCTTTTCTAAATGGCTTTGACAGGTTCGTTAGTCAGGAAAATCGGATGAGGTTTTCCGGGAAAATTTTAAGTTTTTAATCGAAAAAAATTCTTATCTCAAAAAGTAATAAGCCGATTTTAATAAAATTGGGCACGTACCTTCCTTTTGTAAATGGCTTTGACAAGTTTGTTAGTCAGGAAAATCAGACGAGGTTTTTCGGGAAAATTTTGAGTTTTCATTCGAAAAAAAATTTTATCTCAAAGAATAATAGGCCGATTTTGATATAATTTGGCATGTACCTTCCTTTTGTAAATGGCTTTGATAAGTTCGTTAATCAGAAAAATCGGACGATGTTTTCCGGAAAAATTTTGAGTTTCTATTTGAAAAAAAAAATTATCTTAAAAAATAAAAAATCTATGATAACTAAATTTGGTAGGTAGGTTTACGATATAAAAAGTAAACTATACACCAAAATTTAGATTTCTATGTTACAAGAAAAAAAAGTTATAAAAAATATTTTGTGCCAGATCATTTCTATGAAAATTCACTACCATAACGCACTTGCTGCGTCCAGGCATTTTTATAGAATCAGTTTATATAAAATAAATGCATCATTTGTTGTGAACACGTTTGCATTGTAATGTAATGTGATATGCATAATTAACATTCTTAACTTAAATGATGGATTTGCATTCATTTAGTTTTCTTTTCAGGATGTCATCTGCTTCCGGTGCTAAACAATTTGAGGTATGTATATTGTTATTTTTCCATATGAAGACAAATATAGGATGTTGGTGCACTGTAAATGTAGTGTAACTGTTCGTACTTCCTTTTAATACGACGTCTTCCGCGCCGGATGCAGACTTGAAGAAGTATAAAATGACGTTTAACAGCAATTTTTATGTCGCACTATATGACTCAAATTATAATTATTAGCAAACCAAACTGTAACCTATGAATGAGTAATTTGTGGATAGAATTAACCGTTTAGCATTTTCGTCTAGCTTGCATGCATAATGAACCTACTGACGCATTTAAATACCTTACTTGACCTACAAGGAGATGCTTTAGTTTAAAAGTTGTGACGACGTAACTCTACGAGGGCTAATCTTTATGTTCCGCCCTGGCATATACAGGTGTCCGTTTTTCAAGTTAAAGCATAAACATCTCGGTGATTATAAAAGATACAAATTATGGTATAGGGATTTTGACACTCGTATTTAAACTGGTATTCACCTGTAATATACAGTGTGTCCACATTTTTATGGTCACCATTGGTATATCGCTTATTATATAAGAGCATAAAGCAACGGTCAAATGGGGAATGTTTTGCGGAATTCAACAAATATCATTTCACATTCATCCTGACTTTCTTCGATTTTGAGATATTTCAACAACAACAAAACTAAAATTTGCAGATTTCATTTTTCTTTGATAACTCAAGAACGCCTTATGCAACCGCTCTTGACCTTCAGATTATGGCAAAACTTTGAAGTTATCAGCATTATCTTTTGTTTTTCTTATGGCGGACATCTTTGGTTAGTTAGATAGCTCTCGAAAAGAGCTTTCCAATAAAGTACGACATGTCTTTTCCCCTTAGGACTCGTCCGCCCGTGTCTTTGCCGCCCCGATAGCACCGCAGCCTTTGGCTTATTGTGCATGCCCTTTGTCTTTTCTACTCCACCCATTCCAAAATCACTGTGCCTTGAACTAGTCTGCACAGCAAATGGTAGGGTAAAGTTTTATACCTATTGCTCTGTCTCCGGTCTAGGCTATCCGTAGATCAGTTGTCTTTTGCGGTCCAAAGCTTTACACTCGCACAAGATGTGCTGGGATGATTCCTCCCCCTCGCGGCAGAGTCTGCATGCCAGGTCCCCCTCGAACCCCCCCATTTTATGCAGGTGTTTCTTGACAGACATGTGTCCCGTCAAGAGTCCTGTTATCTTCCTGGGCTGTCATCTGTTAAGATTTAGCAGCTCCATAGCATTCTTTGGACTGGGTTGCCCAATTATTGACTTTCCGTGTTTGAGCCCTGGACAATCTGCCCAGTATGCCTTATGCTGTTCCCTGACCCAGGACTTGATGGTTCGACATGTCTTAAAAATCTTCATTAGTATATATATATATATATATATATATATATATATATATATATATATATATATATATATATAGGGTGGCGCATTGAAAACGAAACAGACCGATTTGCGTCCAGAGAATTTTTTTTAAGAAGCGCTGAAACACGTCAATTTCAATATTGAGGGGGACATGTTTTGACATAAAACTCAACTTTGTCACATCAACCCTTAAGGGTGGTGATAGCAACCCTTATATTTTAAATAGGTAACAAGGGTCGAGTGTTACATCATTTGAAAGCTCTTTCTTTTCTGAATTCAGCACACTAATTTTTTTGGCAGTTTCATCAACTCGTTTAAAAATTATTCACAGTTGGAGTTGCAAGAACGTATTTCATTCATTGTGATAAGAAATGCACTAATTAGTCAATTTTTCGTTAAAAAAACTAAAAAACAAAACCACACGTTCAAAAATGTTTATTCAGTTTAATAAGTGTTCAAATTGTTGACCACCAGCTTCCGTACAAAAGTACAAATTTTGTTCAAAACGAGCTCTGACATTCTGGAGCATTTGTGCAGTTATTAGACGGTATTCTCCAACAATGCGTTGTCGTAATTCTTCTCGAGACTCCGGTTCTGTTGCGTAAATTCTACTCTTTAAATGGCCCCATAGAAAGAAGTCTAAAGGAGTTAAATCCGGTGATCTAGGGGACCACGCAATAGCACCTCTACGCCGAATCCATTGTCCTGGAAACTCTCTGTTCAAAAACTCCCTAACACGTTGTGAAAAATGCGGAGGTGCTCTATCTTGTTGAAACACTAATTGATTTTCTTGATAGCGATCATCATTTCCAACAATGTCAATTAGTAGAGGGTAAACGATATCTTCTAGTAACTCCAAATACGTTTCGCCACTGAAATTGCCATCAAGAAAAATTGGTCCGATTAAACGGTCTCCAAAAATTCCAGTCCAAACATTCAATTTCTGTGGAGTTTGAGTGTGGACTTCGTGAAAATTTCTTGGATTATTATCTGCCCAATAACGACAATTATGACGATTGACTGTAGAGTTTAATAAAAACGTACACTCGTCTGAAAAACTGATATTGAACAGAAAGTTCCTGTTATCAGCTATTCGTACAGTCATAACTTCACAAAACTCCAGCCGCCGATCAAAATCATCTTCATTCAGTTGTTGTACAAGATGAATTTTATAGGGGTGAAATTTATGATGCTTCAATATTCGCTGAATAGTTCTTCTTCTTATGTTTGAAACAGTGGCCAATTTTCTCGTACTCAAAGATGAGTCCGCAGCAATTTGTCCTAAAACTTCAATCTCTCAGTAGTATCATGTCTAACCGGAAATTCACGTTCAAGATCCCGTTTTTTTGTTGGCTACTGAACCACTTTGTCGAAACTTTGCAGCTAACTCCAAAATGTATTTTCTGTTAACATGTCTGTTCGGGTGTCGTTCATTAAACAAATTTGCGGTACGGTTGGCACAGTCATCTTTTTGAAAAAAAAGAGTAATTATTTCAACTCTTTCTTCTACAGAATACACCCTTGTGAAATTAATTTTCGGTAGTACTATCAAGTATCAAACCGACCGATAAACTGAAATAATAAACTGCATTCCTGATTCCGATAAGAAATGTTCTTATAGTCATTTTTTTGTTTACAAACCAACAAAACATTGACTATCAGCACATTTCTTATCGGAATGCGTGAAATGAATTTTTGCATCTTCAACTGTGAATAATTTTTAAACGAGTTGATAAAACTTCCAAAAAAATTAGTGTGCTGAATTCAGAAAAGAAAGGGCTTTCAAATAATGTAACACTCGACCCATGTTCCATATTTAAAATATAAGGGTTGTTATCACCACTCTTGAGGGGTTGATGTGACAAAGTTGAGTTTTATGTCAAAACATGCCCCCCTCAATATTAAAATTGACGTATTTCAGCGTTTCTTAAAAAAAAATTCTCTGGATGCAAATCGGTCTGTATCGTTTTCAATGCGCCACCCTATATATATATATATATATATATATATATATATATATATATATATATATATATATATATATATATATATATATATATATATATATATATATATATATATATATATATATATATATATATATATATATATATATATATATATATATATATATATATATATATATATATATATATATATATATATATATATATATATAGTTATGTTCTACGGGGTTCTGGATTTGTTGGCTAACAAAACACAGCTTTTCAAACTACTAATTTATTATAACCAACTATTTCCCAACCATAAACACGCAAACTAAAATATTCCTCTATTACAAATGTCCATAGAACTATATTTCACTGTTCGCCTTCTATGATCACTTATTCTGCCACAACACAAACTTACTCTATTTGCGGCTCACCTATTTATACTGTCCATAGAGATTCTAGGCCTTCTACATTGTTACCTATCACTTCTGGTCCCCTCTAGAAATATAATTCCAAACTGTTCGCTGTTACCAACATACTTTACAAACGGCCTCTGACTATAAAAGTAACAAAGTTCACAAACCTAATTCTCATAAAGACGGTTGTGACAATATATACATTATATATATATATATATATATATATATATATATATATATATATATATATATATATATATATATATATATATATATATATATATATATTTCAAATTCAAAAGTCGCGATCTCCTCTTGGTGAATTTTTAAAGAAAATTCACTAATATTTCCTGGATTATACTTCAAATAACTTTTCAAATACTTTTTGTCCGAAGCTCTGGTTACCACAGTTACCGAGATATGAATGTCGCCCTCCTAATGAATCATCCTGTATATCTCGGCTCCGATGCCCTTTTGAACAAATTTTTTACCACATATGTTGTATGAGGTACTATCAAAGCATGCTAGTTTTATTCGTGGTCGCTAAAAAAAAAGTGATCATCCTAAAATGACCGATGATAAACATTACCTCATACACATCGTAAAATGTAAGATGATATTTATTTACAGGAAAAACGCAGAATCAGAACCAGAACTTGCACTACAGCTGGACGTATTTGACGAACAACGAGAAAGTGATGACGCTCAAAATCTTCAAGGTGCTCAGGGGGTTGACTTAAATTCACCATTGGATGTATTTTATGCCATTTTGAAGCAGGTAAGCAATTTATGATGTATCTAAGGAAAACCGTGACAAAATATTTTTTAGTAATTTATTTTATGTTAATAGCAAATTCTTAATATTTTTGTAACATTTTTCATGATTTACAGATATCCCGTTATTTTAGGAATCTATCTAATTGGCATTGAAAAATTCATTGCATTATTTATTAGTTAGCAATAGCAATCCCAAGTTAAGTAAACTATTAGATTATTTTCCGAAATGTGCATATTTGAGCGGTGTAAAGTTGTGTGTGGGGGTTTTTAGATATGCTCGTTTTGATGCAAATAATTTCCAAAATGGCTTATTTTCTGTTATACCGGAAAAATTTTTTCTATATTTTAAATAAAACACCCTATATATTATTATATTTTTGGAATGTCCATTTAATTTTAGGTCGAGTTATATTCAAGAACCCTATTCTTATCTTCTACTGTTTTCGAGATATTTATTTTTCTTTGAAAATTCTCTTCACAAGTAGGCTGGCTTAATGAAAGTGATTTCGCTTAATGTCAATATGTTGACAAAATATTTTTTGCCCAATGCATTACGAGATAACTAAACTCCAATGCAGTAGCGGCTCGTGCCTTAATGCATTGGGGGTGCGCAAGAAAAAAAGTTCGTGGCGCAGCAAGTGCCTTATGGTAGTAAATTTTTATTAAATGCTTCAAATTTGAATAACTCAAGTTTCTACGAACTTAGAAAGTTTAATTTTGGTGCATAGTAGGGTTTTACCCAGGGCAACATATCCACCAAATTTTATCAAAATAAATTTGTAATTTTCGGAGAAAAAAAAATTTCCAAAAGAAAAATCATCATTTGAATAACTCAATTTTCTAAAAATGTCGAAAGTTAAATTTTAGTGTGTAGTAAGGTCTTTTACAAGGCAACATATCCACTAAATTTAATTAAAATACCTTTGTAATTTTCGGAGAAAAAGATGTTTTTTGGAACAAAACTAAAAATTTTCCCGGAAAACGTTAACCTGACCAACGAACTCATCCAAGCCATTAATAAAAGAAAGGCACTTGCCGAGTTTCATCGAAATCAGTTGCTTATTTTTTGAGTTATCGGTTGGATATATACATACATACATACATACATATATATATATATATATATATATATATATATATATATATATATATATATATATATATATATATATATATATATATATATATATATATATATATATATATATATATATATATATGAAACTGACCCTCGGATAAGGGTTCTAGGAATCCTAGTTCGCGCTCATTTGAAAAAAATTTTGCAAAGTCTCTCCATCGATACCTCTTTATTAGTGATTTTTTTTTAAATAAAAATTCACTGAAAATGAAGGGCTCGCCTATTTTTTCCCCGAAAATGTATTATAAAGAAACCTACTTACTAAACTTAATAATTATTAACTACTTACCAAGTTTTCCTCTAGTTAGTTATACGTTATAGTAGTTAAAAGTCCCTTAAAAAGTTAACCTTTAAATTTAAAATATCCACTGAATTAATCACAGTATCACAATTATTTTGTCCACTTATTAAGCAACCCGAAGCAGTAACCATAATAATAATAATAATTGTGTTAGAACATGTAAACAACAACGAAATGATCTAATTAAAAATCAATCCGACGCGAAGACGAAAATTACTAGGTAGTAGGTACACACACACGCTCTGCCAAAAGTCCACTACAAACTGAAAGTGTGTAATTTTATAGCGCACAACAGATTGCTTATTCGGTCGTTTTCGACGAAGATCATCAAGATTCGGGGATCATTTCGCACTGAAGTATCGTATTTCGTGAGAGCGCCGAAAAATACACACCGCCGCCCAATGCTTTATATGGATATGAATGTATATAACGTCTGCAACGATTAACACTTTCTGTATTCTGTATTAATGGCTGCCGACTCTCTGCGATCCTCGATATACTAATTTTGTTTGTTGAATGCAGTAGGTAGAAAAGTAAATAAAAATTTAGCATAGCAAAAATATTATTTTTTCCACGGCAGGCGGCTGTGCGCGCGTACGGGCGTACTTATTGAGGAGCCGCCCCTGCTCCAATGTGATGTTGAAAAAATATTTCATATCATGGTTTGCAAAATGTATTTGGATTCCATAGGATTTGGAATAAAAAAAACTCGTTTATTTTAAACGGGACATCCTGTATTTTATGTTTTTGTTAGATGCATTTGAATATCCTCTTTCAAATTGTATCAGCATTCCCCATACCCCAAATTAATTTTTCTAGCTGGCCGTTTTTAGAAAAAAGCACAGCATTCGGGATAAATGAGTAATTTAATTATTACGCCTGCTATTTATTAGAGTGCTAAGGAAAATTATGTGTATCACGTACAGAGCTAACTAGATTATCATAGATACTGTTCAAATTGTCCACCATTTGCAGTAACGTAACTTCCCAAGCGTGATAGAACTCCTTCACTTGTCGCACCCTGTATTTTAGAAGGATTGAGGTTATCTAAAGAATTACGAACTCGAATTTCAAGTTCTTCTCTTGTATTAACCGGATTCGCATAAACATCTGGCTTGACTTTACCGCATAAGTAGAAATCGATTAGGATGAGATCCGGTGATCATAGAGGCCAAACATATGTAGCTCTGCGTCCTATCCCCTTTCCTCAAAAACTTCATTCAAGTATTCCGTTACATGTGCTAAGGAATGCGCTGGGGCACCATCTAATTGGTACCAACAATTGATGTAACGATTAAGTGGCCAGGTCTCTAAAAAATCGCTAACTGTGGTTGGTAAGATCCGTAAATACTACTTGGAATTAACAGTATTATCATAAATACAGTACGAAATTGTGTTGTCCATTAAAAGAGCAAACACATTGAAATTTAATTTATCTGAAAACAGCGTTCCCTAGTCACATGAGGAGAATTGTTAAAAATCCCTTCATGGGAAAACATCCGTCGAAATTATATTTGTAATTAAAGAAGGATTATCTTAGTCGCTCTCAAGGAGCATTTGACAACATTCTACCCTTTGTGCTGGGTCACTGGGTTGTAGAGAATTTACCAATGTGAATTTATAATTATGCATATTATGCCTGCGCAATATTCTGTGTATGAACGAATGTGCTATATTCAAATCATGTTCATCTGGAATTACTGATGCAGGTGGATGAGCTTCAAAATAAAATAAAACAGAAATTACAGTGTCTCTGTTTCCTGTTACATAGTGACGTTGTTGATCACATTCTTAATTTGCAGCCACCAGTTCCAAAGAAATTGGACTCGTATCTTCTTAATGCCTGTACAGTCCTAGGAGGTAATCCAGGATACCGTTCGTTAAAAATTCTACACGTTCTGCTGACAATCTTACTACACTGCCCGTGAAAGTAAATAAATTCAGCAGCTGTTCGTATGAATAGTTAAGATTTTCCATTATACTGTCGCACCATGATTACTGTTATGATAAACATACAAAAACTTACGTCATGACAATACAATAAAATTATTAAAACGTCACACTCTACATAGCACTCTAATAAATTGATTAAATGCTCTGCTTTTTTGTAAAAACGGCCAATAACTCGCGAAAAACGATTTTGGGTTTTTTTTTTCTTCTCCCTCGGGGCTCGTCCGCGTCTTCGCCGCCCCGATAGCACTGCAGCCTTTGGCTTATTGTGCATGCCCTTAGTCTTTCTACTCCACCCATTCCAAAATCACTGTGCCTTGAACTAGTCTGCACAGCGATTGGTAGGGTGAAGTTTTATATAGCTCTGTCTCCGATCTAGACTGACCGTAGATCAGTTGTCTTTTGCGGTCCAGAGCTTTACACTCGCACAAGATGTGCTGGGCTGATTCCTCCCTCTCGCCGCAGAGTCTGCATGTGACGTCCGCTCGAACCGCCCCATTTTACGGATGTGTTTCTGGACGGCCATGTGTCCCGTCAAGAGACCTGTTATGTTTCTGAGCTGTCCTCTGCTAAGATTTAGCAGCTCTCTTTGTACTGGATTCGTCAATTACTGACTTCCCACGTCTGAGCCCTGCACAGTCTGCCCAATACACCTTGTGTTCGTTTCTGGCCCAGGACTTAATGGCTCCCCTGGCAAGGCTCTTTGTCACGCCCAGAACCGGTTCTGGTCCCATAAATGGTTCTGCTGACCCTCTCTTCGCGAGACTGTCAGCTTCTTCATTATCTTTGACCCCCGAGTGACCCGGCACCCAGATGAGGGTGGCCTTATTCCGCCCAGCCTGGTCGCTTGTCTCTCTCGGCACTCATTTACCAGCCTGGAGTTTACCCGTGTGCTACTTAGGGCCTTAAGGGCTGCCTGGGTGTCTGTGGCTATGAGAATCCGCTTGTTGGTGTAGCCTCTTGTTCTCCCGCACACAGTGCAGGATGGCGTACATTTCGGCCTGAAAGACCGTTGCACGGGCTCCGAGGAAAATACTATGACTTACCCTCGGTCCTTCCGAATAAACACCTGCCCCCGTCCCACGCTCCCCGCCTGATCCGTCCGTGAACCAGACGAGCGCGTCCCATGGTAAGCCCGGCGTCTCCTCCCTCCATGCCCCGCGGTCGGGGAGTTTCACTGTAAAATTGTTTTCCCTGTAGATTCGCGGGCTCGCGAAGTCTTACCTTATTTCAAGCATGGGCTCCTTCACGATGTCCTGAATTTTGCAGTGGCCGCTGAAGCCTGGGTTGATCTTCAGTCTACCATTGCAGTCTGTATAATCCTCGCCTGGCCTCCTCCATGATAACTAAGTCTGGGGGGGGGGTTAGATCCAGCAACACCTCCATGGCGGCTGTTGGGGTTGAAGTCTTGGCCTCTGTGATGCCTAGGCAAGCCATCCTTTAGATCTTGCCTAGTTTTTGTTTGGCACTGGATTGTGTTACCTTAGGCCACCAGACCAGTGTTGCGTATGTTAACGATGGTCTGACCACCCTTGTGTACAACCAGTGAACCATACTAGGTCTTAGTCCCCACGTTTTTCCATATAGCCGCCTAGTGACGGCTAGTGTCATAACTGCCTTACGCAGTATTTTTTCAACGTGACCATTCCAGGTTAGCTTAGAGTCCAATACGACCCCAAGATATTTTACCTCCCTGGCCATTGAGATGTTTCTACCGTATAGAGTGAGAGTTATGTGGCTCTTCCACTTCCTCCTCCTCGTAAACGGTATGACGGTTGCTTTCTCGGGGCTCACCCCAAGCCCTTGGCCAACCTTTTACCTTTCCACCACTTTCAGTGCTGTCTGCATGCGCTCTGACGCTGACTGTGTAACCTTTCCTCGGACTATGATGACAATGTCGTCCGCGTAGCCCTGTACCTCGTACTCCCCTCCCGAGAGCCTCCCTAGCAGGCTGTCCACGACTAGGCACCAGATCAGGGGAGACAGGTATAGGTGTCCCATTTAAAATAGAGACGTTAGCAGCTATTTTAGATATAACCGGAAATCGCCATTTTGGAAATGAATTGCATCAAATAGAGAGTCTCTGAAAACTTTTGCATACAAATTTTCACCGCCTAAATATGGATATTTTGGAAAATAATCTACTTACTTAACTTGGGAGACCCTATATATATATATATATATATATATATATATATATATATATATATATATATATATATATATATATATATTGTAAAGTGCGTAAGTTCGGAATTTAAAATTTGAAAAGAACTGAAATATAATGAAATATATTTTAAGGCTGAAATCTTTTCTGGAATCGTTTTCCCCGCGTTCACTGAATTATCTTCTTTAAACGAGATCATACTGAAAACCATATTGAATAGCACAATAATTTTTACGGGCGGTTCAAAAAGTAACAATGCCACAAACTGCATATTTTATGTTCAATCGATTGGTTTTGCTGGAAAGCAAAAATTTCACATCATTGTTCAATTTTCACAGGGGAGGCTTCTGCTATAGAAAATGCCTTGCTTTGGGAAAAGCATAATGCGTCAGGGAGCGTAGTTATCTTATCCGACTCAAAATCTGTCCTTCACTCCCTTAATTCTTGAAAACTTAGGATTTTTTTTACTAACAAAACATTTTGCCACATAAAACCTTTGGTATGGCCTGCATTTCTATGAACACATTTCGTTGTTGGTGCCGTCGGCATCTGTATCGTAAACAAACTACTTAAGAATGCCCTGGTGTAATACCTTATGTGTTGGCGTTGCAATGCCAGTCGGCTTTTGAAAATAAGATTAGGCATTTCCTACTATTATCATGCTGTAACAGTATGTGTTGGATTGGGTTGCGTTTATTTGATATTGTGATCACTGTTAGGACACTGAACTGTATGCTATTCCAGATATATAAGTGGAGTAGTGTTTTGGAATATATTGCATTTGTATCAATTTATGTAACTTATGTATCATAGCTGGAATAAAGGTTGTTATTATTATTATTGTTGTTGTCTCGACGACTAAACTTTTCATTTATAAGACTTTGAAATTTGATTGAAATCAAGACAACAGGTGGTTCTTTTTCTAGGTCGCGGACACACCTAAAGAGACCCCATTTCTGAGCATCCTACAACACTTGTTGAAGATTGACCCTAAGGAGTCATTTAGCGACATAATATGGGACACTGCGGAACGTCTTGTGCACCGGGCCACCCTGTTGGAGACCAGGGAGGAGGCGGCAAGGATGTTGAGAGCCCCAAGTCTCCAGTCCAGGTTGACATGCACTTGTCAACACCGGTCAGAACCCAGTCAAAGCAGGAAACAATCATTGACCACAGCCTTACCAATGAGCCCACCACCTGGACCACCTCCTCCACCGCCTCCTTTTGGTAAGTCATTTATTCTTAAATACTCTTGTAATGATAAGATTGCTATAACCACTAGAAATCACTATCACCTAATAACTCATTCCAGTGTTATTACACAGCAAAAATGTGCGTGTGTGTGTGGACGTGTGGGTCTGTGAGTGCGTGTACGTGTGTTTGAGTGCGCGCGTGTGTGTATAGCTGCAATAATTTTAAAAATGATTGACCGATTTGGATAAAACTTGGACAAGTGTTTCCCTTTGCTAAATACCTTAATAAGTTCTCCAGCCGGTTCGGTCATACTAGCCTTTCTGCAAAAGTTGGGTTTTCGATTTTCGATCTTCCTTGTTAACTCGGGGTTTCTCCGTTCGAAGTTCTCCAACCCATCCAACCCAGGTATATTATCCTAGAAACGATTTACCTGAACATCCTTTCTGTTAAAATATCGCCGCACAAACTCTCGTATTTCTAGCTGGGGAAATGGATATCCGAAATCAGCTACAATCAGCAACGCTTTAGTAATGGCCTTTTCTTCTGGATCATTCAAAGCAGGCCGTCTTCCTAACCTCCGTCTTCGCCCTCGAAATTTGTTGTATATGGTGTTTTTTTGGCACACTGTGTTTCGTTGCGGCTTTCTCCAGGCTGCACCCACCGCTAGCGCCCGTTTCATGTTTTCTCTCGGATAATTTCTTCGATAGGATGTTCCCAAGACATTTTTGTGCCCGCGGCATTTTTGCAAATAACCCCTAGAAGTTACGATGTATTAGAAATATGCACGTATCAAGGTTGTGGGCTGAAAATTTGGCGTTGAAAACTATATTGCCTAACAGTTAAGGCTATGCACTACTATTAATTTCTGTTGTAGAATTCTATAACCTTAATAGTTTCTGAGATGCAGATGAGACTTTCGACAGTTCAATTTTATACCAAATATTGATACCTTTTTCAATAGCTTACCTGAAATGTTTAAGTCACCACAACGATAACCTCTAAGCCGGCTGGAATGTTAGTGAGAAGGCCGAACAATTAAAAGTCAGTAAATGTCAAACATATGCTTGCAGGGAGCGATATATCATATATGTGCAATATTCTAATATAACCCCGTCCATTCCATATATCCCCAGTCTACGGTACTAAACACTTAAACGTTGCGAATATTACATTACTGCAGCTACTTTTAAAATTGCTAATATTTTGAAGACTGTTGATTTTAGAGTCATTCAAATAGTACACCTTTTTCGTTGAGCAAATATAAGATAATACAACTCTTCAGTCAATAATTTCCTAGCGAGGAGTGTGACTATTTTTAAGACCTAAGGGGTTCTGTAAAGCACACTTAACCACTAGAGCTAAATTGTGTACTGGTCGGAAATGTGTCGTACGAGAGTCCTCAGATTTATTAAACTCTCCTCAAATACTTGTACATTTAAACGTAATTTGTTCCCGATATCTAGGTAGATTGATGGTAGATTTTAAGACTTATCAAGGTGTTAATGATTACTCTCAAAACCAGTTATTAGTGTCCCTGTAAAAAAACGAAACGATTGTAAAAAGGGTTAGAGAGAATAGACACAATAATACAAAGATAAACAATTATAACACATTTATTACTTCAGTTTGAAGCAAAAACACAGTAAATAGGTGCCGACGGAGAAGGGCACCTCAAATCATACGTGTAACAGATTCTATCAGTTCCTAAATCACTAGCGACTTTGGGTTAATTATGAACCATTAACAGGTTACAAGAATTTATTACAGTTAAAACGTTACTAAACCTTAAAAACCCAGCTTAACTGGCCTGTCAAATTCTGAAAAGTTAATTTGAAAATTTAAAATAACACAAAATTAAATCATTCATAGATATTTCTTAATTATTCATTTAGACGAACATGAACGGTTATAATTTAGAAAAATCGCTATCCCGTATGTGATAATATTACTATTACATACACATTCAAGATAAATAAATTACTAAAACAAAACATACGTCATACTATTTCATAGGTTCAGAAATTTGAATACTAATAATGTCTACAATTTACATACTAGATCTAGGTAATCGTTAGTCAAATCAAACACATACCTATTACTAGTCATTTATTAAACTGATGGATTAAGAGATTAGGAAACATAACTTACATTGTGTTTTCCAATCTTGAAAATGCCATTTACAGGCGGGTGTCAACGAAGAGTCACCTGGGTAAGGTGGTCTGCCTTTTCCTAGTTGAAAGCCTTACATGTAGGTCAGACTATGCAGTCGGCAGAAAAGCGGACTTAGATGTCGTTACGACAGCTAAGCAAACTTAAGCTGCAGGACACAGTGAATGACGTCAGGTACAAGGCCTGCAGAACAAAAGGTGGAGACCAATGACAGCAGCCCTAACCTGGAATTGTAACGGTCCTAACCTGGGACTGGAATGATAACAGCTCGGAAACGGAAACAACAGCCTGCAGCAGGAATGCTAGCATCCCGAAAACGGAATGACAGCAGTTCGGAACCGGAATCGGAAACTAGAAACCAGAATCGGACACTAGAAACAGAGCCCGAAACCGAAGTCAAAAAATAGAACCTAAGCCTTGTTTCAACAAAATAACAAAAAAAAACGCCCATAGTACACCTGCTATAGGTTAGAATATGGTTTTAAAATAACTCACCCTTCACGGGGAAAGATCCGACACTTAGCACACAGATACCTAAACAATAGGTATTTCACAAATTTATTACAAAATAATAACTTAAAAATGCAACAGATCGATATTTAATATACTAGCTTCACTGTCATCGCAAACTCTGCCTGTGCCGGCCTAATGCCTGAACCCCTCTTATATAGCGGATCGGCCGTTTGCAGCTCGTAGCAGACCTGTCCGTGTCGTTCGCAAATCCCTTTCCGTCATTCTCTAAAACTCATGACGCTCTCTGTATTGAAGGGAGTACGCACACATATACTCATGTAGCGTTTAGATGCTGACTGAGACTCGGCTTCTGTGACGTTATCAATCAAACTTGTTTGTGAAGCCTTTTCTAACGGGTTTCTTTCTCGGCATTTCAATGTCATTCTGACTACCCATCTTCCTTATTTATGCGTATTTCTTTGGGGAACAAATTCTTATTTAATAAATATTCTGTTCTAAAGAATATAATATTACATTTTACGCTGCTAGACACACCACGAAGGCTCACAGCCTAAATACAATCGTACCGTGGGTGTCGACAAGGAGGAAAGAGGCAACTTGTTAATTCTGGACTTGAAGGTTTGGAGGTTCGGAGGAGAAGTAAAAAACATGTGCCGGCAAGGAGTTCCATAACTTGTAGGTCATCGGGACAAAAGAGCGGGCATAACAAGATTTTCTATGTCTGGTGACCTAGACAGTAAAAGGGTGCATTTGCCCTGTTCCCCTGGTAGATCTGTTGGGGGCAGCAGGTGGAGGAGCTATGGAAGAAAGCTCATCTGAGCAGTGCCTGTGCAGATATCTATAAAAGAAAGAGAGGTCACCAACGTTACGTCGGTGGACAAGGGATGGCAGCCTTTGGGTGAGGGTAGGGTCACCGATGTGACGTATAGCTCTCCTTAGAATGGAGTCCAGGATAGCGAGTGTAGAAGCGGCAGCGGCACCCCAGATGTGGGAGCAGTATTCGAGGTTTGCCCTTATTTGTGAAGTATATAAGGTATAGAGATTAGCTGGTGAAAAGTATTTGCGAGCCCGGAAGAGGAAACCTAATTTCTTAGCAGCCGCTTCTGCAATTAATGTGACATGTTGGTGCCGAGATTTGGATTCACAGAAATGCCAACAAGTGAAAAGGACTCATTACTTTAAATAACGTGGTTGTTAATTGTAATGGGTCTAGGGCTGGTGTATCTCTTATGAGATAGCAAGCAAGACTGAGATTTGGGGGAGTTGAATTGTACAAGATTTCTACTTCCCCGGTCTAATATTTTTTGGACATCCACAGAGACAGAACCCTCCATGAGTCTGCGATCCTCATCTAATTGGGCTTAGGCTTAAAATATTGTATATTTGAGTGGAGGGTGTTGTTGTCCGCGTAACTGTGAACTGGATTGGATGTGCTAGAGAGGAGGTCATTGATGTGGAGAAGAAACAAAGGAGGGGCTAAAGCTGAACCTTGGGGGACTTCTGCATTAATTGGATACAGTTTGGAGGAATGGCCATCCACGACAACAGAAATGCTGCGGTTGGAGAGGAAATTTGCTGTCCCGGTACAGAGTTTTGGTGATATGCCATAGGCCGGAAGTTTATTAAGCAGCGCTGCCTGCCAGACCTGGTCAAATGCTTTGGATATGTCTAGAGCGACAATCTGGGATTCACCGTGTAGTTCCGTAGACTTGTTCCAAGAATGGGTGACAAAAGAAAGGAGGTCGGCAGTTGATCTACGCTGAGGGAATCCATACTGCCTGTCGTGGATTAGACCGCGTTTTTCAAGAAATATAAGCAATTCGGTGTTTATATACTAGATATTGATAAAGCAATTTTAATTTTAGCGAGAAGTCAAAACGGTGTTTACGTTGCAGCTAACTTTCATAAATATTGCTCATCGTATTTAAACCACAATATTTTGCACACATTTAAATCAAAAGCAACAAAGACCAGTAGAATTTAAAACGAAATGCAAACAGTTGTTAATGCATATGCCTGGTGTCCTAAAAATGTAAGCGGACCTAAAAAGTCGAGCTTAACAATTGGGAATTTAATTATTTTTATTACTATGAAAAACTCATCTGTGGAAACTGTCAAGACAATACCTCAAATACTTTCCTAGTATTATTTAATATTATAAGGCTTATAAACATATAAAAATTTGAGACCAACCACATATACAGGTTCTGAGTAGGTACTCTCGATTTGTGTTTATTTGAATTTTTTTTATAGCCTCACAAATAAGCATACACAAAAGCAAATTTTTTCTATGAAAACTCACAAAAAATAGCTAGTGATTTACAATCTTTACTTACCTATCTTTTATTTGCAAATTTTGAAATAATCCTCTAATCAAAATAATCTTTGCCCTTTTAAGATTATTTCTTATGAATCGTATATTTTTTAAGGTCCGTTACCGCCGCCTCCACCGCCACCCCCCAACATCTGTACCACTTCAGCTTCACAAGTACCTGCCCTTGAATCATCACCGAACCAACGAATACCGACAAAAACCACAACCTCTAGTTTAGACAGTGATACCGTTAGTCAGAAGTTACCACAGCAGGAGATACCCACACCAAAGATTAAGATGAAGACATTTAACTGGAATAAGATCCCTAGTAATAAGGTAAGTTTATCCAAAACTTGACGTGGCTCTCAGGTTTAGTTGTGTATGACGATTCCATATTAGGTGCACTGAGACAAATATCTATTAAAATCTGTGTAAATTTTAATAACGACAGTAAAAATGGTACATAAATAAGGGAAAATTGCACAGGTTGTTGTGACAACAATCCTGGTAATAATAATAATAATAATAATAATAATAATAATAATAATAATAATAATAATAATAATAATAATAATAATAATAATAATAATAATTTATTGTGTCCAACAGACCAAGTACAGGACCAATTACAGGACATTTACAAACAAATTAGCGAGTGAGATTACGATAAATTAACAATAACAAAATATTAATCCAAAAACAAACCTAAAACCACAACATTTCAATAGCTCTATGGAACAATGTACACAAACTGTCGCTAAATATATCACTACATGAACAAATGATATTAAAAGTTTCACACATTACATATATTGGAGATCTTAACATAACAACAGTCCTAGCCTGATTATTATAAAATAACATATTGTGTCGTTCACTCATCCTGGGAACATGGAAATTTATCTGCGCCAATAATTCCGGACATCAATGACATTGTATCTCAGTTTATATAAAAAACTTGATTGAGTCAACTCTTCTTAGGTTACACAAACTGACGAATTCAAAGTGCCTAAGCAAAACAGAATGATCGACCCCCTCTCCGGATAACGCCCAGTTTCCTTAAACCACAGATATTTTAGGAACCTTCTCTAGACAGATTCGAGTGAGCTTATATGCACACCATAATATGGGCCCCAGACAAGAGATGCATATCGCAACTTGGAAAGAACAAAAGCACAATACAAAGCTTTGAGAGCACCAAAACATGTAAACGACCTTCCGCACTATACATCCCAATAACTTGTTACACTCGTTTACTATGGTACGACAGTTTCTTATCAAAGGACCTTCACAGTCTCCACACGATCGACCACCAACCGACCCACAGTGTACTCAAACTGAACAGGGAAAGCTTTACGTGTGAAAGTCATGACCTTACATTTACTCACATTTAATTCCAATCCATTTTGTAAGCAGCACTCATAGAGCAAGTCTAGATCTTCCTGCAGTCTAACGCAATCATCCAGCGACGTCACTGTCATAAGCAGCTTCAAGTCATCTGCATAGAAAAGTCTCAGCACACTGTCCAAATCATTGATAAATAATAGGAACAATAGCGGCCCCAGATTAGAGCTCTGAGGAACGCCTGAAGTAGCAGTGAACTCAGAGGACCTGAACCCGCCATAGCTAACAAATTGAACACGATCACTAAAATAATCCCCAAGAAGACATAACATGCTATTGCTGAATCCATACGATGCAAGCCTCCTCAAAAGGACAGAGTGATCAACATGGTCAAAAGCCTTCACAAAATCTGTGTAGACAACATCAATCCGACCCCCAGCATCAATGCCATCTGAGACCCACTGAGTGAAAACGGCCAAGTTTGTGACGGTTGACCTACCCCTCACAAATCCATGTTTACAGGGTGATATCAGTGTTTTCACAAAGTTGTAGATACCCTTGTATAGTTTGTAACAATAAGTTTCTTACTATCTGAACTACAAAGTCACCTAAAAACAATACATTATCCCCAAACAGTTCACTCACTTGCTGAAGAGTCGAAAAAATTTTTAGTCATCCAACGTGACCTGTGGAGGCACGTAGATCACACAGACAAACATACTACACGATTTAAATTTACATCTGCAGGCAAGAAAGTCAATATATGGTACAAGGTTGTTCAATATATCCACTTCAATTACTTTGCACACAACAGGTGTCCGCATGGCAACCAGAACACCACCCCCACGGAAAACATTCATAGCATCCACACGCCTATCCCGCCTGAGAACCGCATACCCATCAGAACCACTCATCAGTTGGCATATCATCCGTTAGCCATGTCTCGGTTAGAGAAATGATGTCAAACTCACAATCGCTCACCGAAGCATAGAATTCATCGACTTTAGTTCGTAAGCTACGCACATTCTGATAACAACACTTAATGTTACATGATGATACATTATGTACGCTAGACACATCTACATGTTTAAATCAGTCTTAACAATCTTTGGAACACCATGAATATATTTTATCTTGATGTTATTCTCCCCATCTGTTAAGGGAGCGGAGGGTAATTTATAGGATAAAATTCCCGAACTAGGCACATATATAGACATAGGTAACAGAATAATGTAAACTATATTAACTCACAAAACTTAACAGTAATATTATTAATTAACAAACATTGAACTTACGTACATTGTGACATGATGACTATTAATTCAACAGTATTTATGTTTACATAATTAAATTATAAGTATCGCGTCGTTATATCTGAAGCAATCTAATATTTACCGACTACATTGTAAAAACTTATTTTATTAACTGATTCTTTCTCACTAAAAGTAATCTCATTTATATTTACAAAACAATAACACATTTTGATTCTTAATTAGTATTGCGACCTTCCGAATCGCTGACTGCAACATTCCTGTATATCTTGCAAATTTACTTGTTTATTGTTGACATACTGAATGTGATATTTTCAATGTCAATCGATACAATTCTGACCTCTAATTATTGGCAGTATTTACATTCCTTGCTGCAAAGAATTAAACTGAACTACTTTTATTTATTATTTTAGTGTTTTTTAACAATTATGTTTCTAGGTCTATTACGGCCCTTCTGAAGACCTTTCGTGTTCTCTGAACACTATCTTTTTTCCGCTCTTCAAGTTTCTCATGTACACCTCGGTAGTACTCCAGCTGCCCTGGGGTGCTATCAGCCCAAAGAAACACCCCCACCCCCCCGGTACTCCGGACAATCCTTCAGGCCCCCGCTGTTTCTCAAGCATTCACCAACATGCTCAGTCTCCCTGAAAGTAACTCTGATCGGCCTGGGTCGCTATCTCTCCCCGGAAAACCTGCCCAGTCTACCAATCTAGACAATATCCCGGGCCGAAATCTCGATCACCTTTCGTAAAACTTAACAGGTTCTGTCCTTCTCGCTGTCTCCCGCACCAGATGAGTCCGAAACTTCCGGCAAACCAAACACAACCACATTCTTCTTTCTTTTCTCTCGCTCAGCTATCTCCACAAAGACACGCTCCACAACTTCACTTTCATTTACTCCAGTTGGCTACACAGGGGTCGCCGACACTTACAAGTAGATTAATACGATCCTCAAGCTTCTGTATATGTTTTATCAACACTGGCATTTGTAGAAGGCCCTGCTGACAGGCCTCACAAAAGAACTTCAGGTCCCTCTGTTTCAGTTTCAGGCACCTAACCTCCGTTGAAGTCAAGCCACTACACTTTTCACAGAGTATTCTACTGCAACTGTCACACGGGAAACCACCGCTCTCGTCAGTTGTAATCTTGCATTTAAACCACTCTATCTTCAGCTATTTAGATTACCCCTGTATATATAAAGTATATTTGTTTCACAGAGTAAATATGATAGATACCAGGTATCAGGCTGAGAAAAGATATGAAGCACACACAAAAAAATAGTACTGAATAGCAACACCAAACACTAATATGCAAATATTATGCAATCCTGGGGAGATACAAATCCCCACAATCAACCACTGAAAGTGTAGAACACAAGCTGTATGGCCATACAAATTTCAACTTTTAACTGTATATTTTGACCTCCGAACTAAAGCTAAACTTTAAGAGCTATCAATTCACTCACTCACTATCTCAAAATTCACCGAAGGAGCATTCAACAATGCATTACCTATCTCCCTCTATGAAGCCACTATCGCTAGAGGGGTGGAACCTACTATTTGTGGCTGGATCGGAAGCATGCTCTACAATCGGACCGTTATTACCTCGCTGCAGGGGGAGGTGGTCGGCTTCAGAACTGCGAGGGGTTGCCTTCAGGGGGGAGTTTTATCCCACCTGCTGTGGTCTCTCTTTGTGGACGATTTGCTGGATATCCTCGGACTGTGGGAGGTTGAGGTCCAGGCGTATGCTGATGATCTAGTCATAATGGTTAGGGGCAAATATAAGTAGGAACTAGCAAGTACTCTTCAGGAGACACTAAATGTAGTGAATGATTGGTGCCGGAGGGAACAGATGTCTGTGAACCCCCGCAAAACGATCATTGTTCTATTTACCAGAAGAAGAAGGTTGGAGAAATTAAAACCACCTATTCTTATGGGGGAAACGATTCCATTCTCGGAACAAGCAAAATATCTGGGGGTCACCCTAGATAAGAAACTCAACTGGGACATACAGTCAGAGAATGTAATCCGCAGGGCTAAACTGTCCCTGTGGACATGCCAGAGAATCTGTGGAAACAACTGGGGAACAAACCCCCAATGATAACATATGGAGCCATAGTTTGGTGGCCTAAGGCACTTCGTGGTATCGCGAGGGCCAAACTGGCTCATCTACAGAGACAAGCTTTTCTGATGATAACGGGAGCGATAAACACCGCACCATCAGCCACTCTGGAGGTCCTCCTTAATATTCCACCTCTTCACATATGGTTAGAGAGGGTGGCGAGGTGGACAACATACAGACTAAAACAAACGGCCGACAGTATGCCGAAGGAAACCAGTCTGGGAGGGTCCGGACTCCTCGATGACATTGAGGGTCACGGGATTCTGGGAATGGTCTCAGACTTGATGCCTACAAAGATCAGTAGAGATCTGTCTTTCAAGACCGTCCTCCCGGAAAGGGAGGACTGGGAACGAAATCAAACGACCCTATTGAGAGCCGATCTCTGGTGGTACTCTGACGGCTCCAAAACCAATATGGGAGTAGGAGCCGGCGCATATGGGGGCAGCACCGATGCTAGACTATCAGCTAGCCTCGGCAAGCACACAACCATACACCATGCAGAAGTGTATGCCATCGAGATGTGTGCAAGGGAAAGCATAAAAAACCAGTGCAAGCACAAATCGATAAAGATATATGCAGATAGCCAAGCTGCAATAAAGGCTCTTGGTTCCTACCGGTGTAATTCAAAAACGGTATGGAGTTGTCAATCTGCCCTTAACGAACTGGGCAGCTGTAATGAGGTGTCGCCGGTCTGGATACCTGGTCACTCGGACCATGATGGTAATGTTGCGGCCAACGCGCTTGCCAGGAGTGGTGCCCAGAGAGACTTTGTCAGACCAGAACCGCTGCTGGGGATAACATCATGCATAGCAAAACGCACCTTAAAGACCTGGACAGAAAGAATGACAATCCAGTATTGGCAAAATCTTCCAGTATTAGCTCACTCTAAGGTCTTCATAAATGGCCTGTCTGACATTTCTCGTCAAGAAAAGTTTGGTTTTATAAATGGGCTTCGTGCCTGCTAGGCTGTGTTAAGAGGACATTTTTAAAATAAGACATGAAAAAGTTTTAGAATAAGTAGTACTGTCATGTTTTAGTAAAATATGCTTTAATGAGTCAAGGGCTAAAAAACTTCTAGAGCTAAACAGACAACTGAGTACTCTAGTCGGCTTGTATACAGGACACTGCCGCTTGCGTCACCACATGCACCGTATTGGGGTAGGTCAGGAGTGCCGGCTGTGTATGGAGAGTAACGAGACAGCAGAGCACGTACTGTGTTCCTGTCCGGCAGCAGACAGGACTAGATACCTGCTCTTTGGCAAGATAAAGCTTGCTCCAGAAGATCTGGATCAACTTTCGCCCACGAAGATTATCGACCTCTGCAGGAGGCTGGCTTTGTTGGACGAAATATAAACTATTAGGCGTGAGCCACAATAGACCTTATGGTCGCGGTGGAGGGACCTGTATGGCCCACTCACAACAAACCTAACCTAACCTAATCTCAAAATTCAATTCAATTAGCTAACTGCTGCTAATGCTGGAACAGTAATACCCATGTCTAGTAGTAGCAACAATACAGACTTGCTATAGTTATTAAGCTTCTTCATATGATTATAGAACTGATAAGTACACTTGGAGAACCCAAATCACCACAACACATTTTTTAAAGACCCAACGATAATTTCACCAACAAAGTTAGCGTCATCAAAGGATGAAAAATTCTAAATTAACAACTAAACATCACCTTTTATACTAAGTCTTAAGTAAAGACCGATACCGAAAAGGAGACGAAATCGCAGGTAAATTTTCTGTGCATTGTACTTTAAGTGCTGGACGAGATTTTTGAAGTTCTGTTATAACTTTGCCTGCCAAGTTTCAGAATATTTACTATACCAAAGACATAATGCAAACAAAAGGCTGGGGTTCAAGGAAATTTTGTTTTTTTCTTGCCTTAGAAATATCAATACTCTGTACGCATCTAGCTTCGCTGATATTCTCTGATACGTTTTAGATTTTCTTTATCTATGTGGTGGTTATGTTGTGCCACGCATGGCTTGTCTACTCTACCGTAACTTAGGCCAATAATTTTTTTCTCCATTGTATATTTCCTGCATGTCGTTGATTTCGCTAACATTTTCTTTGTTCTGTGACTATTAATGAATATTTCCACTAAGCAACCCGAATATCCGTTATATCTAGCCACGTTTTTAATGTGACACTGAAATACTTGTTTGTTTAACAGGCCAGCTTTTAAACTCATTTGACAACCACTTCGCTAGATTATATGTCGGAGAATATATAGCCGAAATAATAAGTCTCACTGATTTTCCCGGTTTATAAATTTTTGGGAGACAAATACCAAAGTCCTCAAAAAATATTGTCTCCTAAAAATTCATAAACTGGGAAAATCAATGACACCTATTATTTCGTCCATAGATTCTCCGACATGTAAACTACCGAAGTGGATGTCAAATGAGTTTAAAAGCTTGCCAGTTAAACAAAAAAGTTTTTCACTGTCAAATTCACTTGAATTCACAAATAAATTTAAAGATATTAAATTGGTTGAAGGCGAGGTTTTGATATCATTTGATGTAGCGTCTTTGTTTCATAGCGTGCCCACGAAACAAATGCTAACATATTTAGAACAGTTGTTGAAATTGAGCAAGATAAGTGAAGAGGTTTGCCGAGAATATTCGACTTTAACAAACCTTTATATAAAACAAAATTCCTTTCCATTTAACAATGAATTTTTCAAACAAACTGAAGGCACGGTAATGGGCAACGCACTCTCTCCATTCATGCAGACCTTTTTACGAGTAGATTTGAGATGAATTAAAAAAACTCTGGACGCAGCAAGTGCGTTATGGTAGTGAATTTTCATTAAAATGTTTTTATTGCAAATATGTGTGTTTTCTTTTTATTTAAGAAAGCAGGCATCAATTTTGGTTACCAGTATAACCTATATAGTAAAAACAATGTGCCATGTTTCATAAAAATAACTTTATTGTGTGAAAATGTACAAAAATTTCCAAAAGTAAACTTAAAGTGTTCCTGGAAAAACTCGTTTCTTCGTCAACCTTATAGGTTAATAGCAAATTGGGCTATTCAAATATGAAGCATTTGATCAAAATTCGCTACCATAACGCCCTTGCTGCATCCAGAATTTCTTTTCTTACAAACATGCATTATATTTCGATGGAAAATGCAAAAATGCAATAACATAAGGCGTGTTTGATAATAAAAAAAATGTATCACCAACGACTTATGGACCACCCTGTGATTGTAGAAATATTTTTAAGATGTAGCTTAAGACACCCTATAATTAATGTATAAAGATTTTTTCATATCTTGTATAATAACGGATATATTGAGCTTTATTGATTTTTTACGAAAATTTGACAAAAATTATATACCATTAAACGATAAACTCTATAGCTAATAGGCTACTGCCAAGCATCAGAGAAAGGGTCTATTTGAAATGAATTTTCTGGAAACATTTTAGTAAAATAAAGGACAATCACGGTTGAAACTAAGACTTCAGGGGTTGTAAAACATCCTTCTTGAGACATTTGATTTCCGTAGCCCGTATTAGATTCAAGTTATTTGCCGAAATGTTGCTGATTTTGACGTTTTAAATCGCAACTTTGACATTTTGAGGAAAACCCCATTTATTTTTCTTTAAATGCCTATAACTTTTTTGTCTTTTGACCTACATAGCTAAATTTTGGTAGGTGGCTTACCTATAAGGATGTAAACCCGCGTACCAAATGTGGTTGCCCTTACTTTGTTAATTTCGGAGATATAAATTTTTTCGAAAGAAAACACAAAATTTTCCGGGAAAACCTGAGCAGATTTTCCTGGCTAACGAACTTATCCAAGCCATTTGCAAAAGGAATTTATTCACCAAATTTAATCAAAATTGGCCTATTATTTACGATTTATCGGTGTGATATATATATATATATATATATATATATATATATATATATATATATATATATATATATATATATATATATATATATATATATATATATATATATAAACATATAAAAATTGAAACTGACCTCGGATATGTGTTCTGTGGGGCCTAATTAGCGCTCATTTGAGGAAATTTTTTCAAAATTCAAAAGTCGGGATCTCCTCATTAGTGATTTTTTTTAAAGAAAATTCACTAAAATGAAAATGAGTATTTTCCTAGTGTATGGTTTCGTTATGTGGACGATATTTTTGCAGTGTTTAACACAAATATAGGGGAAAGGGGGGGGGGTGATTCAACCAGGGGGTAGATTCAACCAGCCAGTTTATTATTGTTGCGGTTTGAATCTCCCGCATTTTTGCTACTGCAGTGACTTCCTAACCTCAATCACATGTTATTCTGTGAAAGTAAACGCAACTTCCTTAACTCCTCCATAGAGCCCTTGATCCAAACATTTTTGTTAGAAGACTCCCAAAGCCTCACATTCACACAGGTAGTGGTAAGACGTTTCTTGAGTGTCACCGCATTCCTGGCAAATAGGATCCCTCTCGACACCTACCAATGGAAGGTCTGAGACTACAACCTGTCACCACCCCGATGATATGGCGAAGTGCAGTACGACTCCTAGGTGTAGTGCACTCCCGAAGCAGCACTGACCTAAACTCGGGTGCGCAGACCGCCCGGAGGGCCGTCTGACTATCCGAGAAAATGTATACGCATTCCGCGGCGATCGTGCTCACATCCTGTCGAATACCATATACATCCGTTTCGAATGCTATGGTATATGCGTCCAGAGCACAACTCTCGCTCTCCAGGTCATCGATGTATATTCCCATTCCGGAGAAGTGCTGCTCGTCCACTCGTGATCCATTAATAAGTACACTTGGAGAACCCAAATCACCACAACACATATTTCAGAGACCTTACATGGTCAACGAAACGATCGTAAGATCTCTGAAATATGTGTTGTGGTGATTTGGGTTCTCCAAGTGTACTTATTAGTACTCATCACAGGTTCCAGTTTTCACATCGTGATCCATTAGTGAAACATTCCAGGCTAGCAGGCTGGATAGCAACCTCATGATCCTTGCTGGGGATTGTGATGGTATATGTCCTAGTCAGCCTAATATAATCCTCTGCATTTCGTACCTTGATGGTGGAAATTGGAATTTGTCAACTTTTGCATATCGTGTGATTACTCTCTTACCACAAGAGTTTCCGGAGTCTCGCCTTCTGAGATGCGACGCCATTGCCTCTCTTATGATACAGATGGGAAGTGGTGGCAGCATCAGGAAGACATCTAGTGCGATTGAGGCGATACCCAGATTTGCCAACCTTTGAAGTTTGGAAAACTTCCGGGTATCAGTTTGATTTACACCATTTCACCCCATAAAGGATCCTCGGCCTGACGATCGCAGTGTAAATCCAATGAATGTTACGAGGAATAAGTCCCCAGGTCCTCCCTATCACACCACGCAACTTCCAGAGGGTCACTACTCCCTTCCCCACTACTCGTTTTATTTGAGATCCCCATGATAATTAGGAGTTCAGGACGACGCCCAGATATTTGACCTCTCGCACTAGACCTAAATGTTTTCGAAAGATCACCGGCGCCCTGAACCCCTCCAGATACCTTTTCTTGGCGAATAAGATCATCCCCGTCTTCGCTGGGTTAACGGGGAGTCCCAGCTCACTACACCTCCTTCTAATTATACTACAGCCTCTTTGCATGCATGCACAGACAATGCTGAGGAATATGCGGGTGACCAAGACCAGCCCATCATCAGCATATGCCTGAGCAAAGAAGCCATTATCAGAGAGCCGTTGCATGAGGCTGCCCATGACCAGATACAATAGATGAGGCGAAAGACAACTGCCCTAGGGACAGCCACGGTCACTCGTTCAGCACATGGCTCTCAAGGTCAGTGTCTTCCAGCATGCTCACCACCCAACTTATAAGGGGCCTAGGCGATCCCCTGTCGTGCAGAGCGGCACAGACCATATCCATCATTGCTCTATCAAAGGCCCCCTCAACATCGAAAAACACTGCTAGTTTGCTCTTCCGATAGTGTAAGAACCTTTACACCTTTCGCGTCACAGCGTGGAGCGCAGGTTCCGTCGATTTCCTCTGCTGGTACGCGTGTTTGTTATTGTGGAAGGGATAATCCCTGAGGATCTCCTCGTATCCGTTAATATCAATTATAGTACTTTGATTTTTGTATAGATCGAGCATTATGCGCCTATCCGCCCCAATCCAGTTCTCTTCATTAAATGAAATAATATTTTTCGATACACATTATTCAATGTTTTTTCCAAGTCTACAAAAGCAATAAATGTATCTGTATTTTTCTCACATTTCAGGTTATAGGCAAAAATAATATTTGGACACAGGTGGCTTATAGTCATCAACATTCCCCAGTAGCTGGTATTGATTTATCTGAGATGGAAGGATTATTCTGTCAGCAGAGTCCGCCATCTGCACAATCTTCACCAAAACTAGGATCAAGAGACTCTACGGGTGCTACCAGTATCGAACGGAGAATGAAAAGAGACAGCTCTGAGGTAAGAAAAAAATATTTTGACATTTTTTTTTAGCTTTGTAAGGTTGTTTCTTTGAGTGTAAGGATAACTCAGTGAAGATTTTTTCTATTCTATTTGTTTCTTAAAAGACTGAGATTGGACACTGTGGCTGGAAACTGAAACAAAATGCAAAATCAACCCAAAAACCACAAAAATAATAAAGTTTTAGCGACAGCTACTAATGAAGACGACTTGGTTGTCTAAATACGTATCTAGCGCATAACTGTCTTTTATTATTTTGCGCATAACTGTCTTTTATTATTTTTGTGGTTTTTGCGGTCATTCTGCTTTCTTTGTGAATTTTTTTATTTACAAATTCATAAAAATTTAAAATTATTTACACTATTTACACTTGGTACAATTTGAAATATAATGCCTGGTCCGGTCTTCCTACTGCAGAACGAAACCGTGGGTAGTTCTTCTGGAGGGCGCTCATTTTTTAGAGTTCTCTGGTTATAGCTCAGCCAGCCGGCGGTTAGCTTTCGGTTGCTTTTTGTGAGGAACGAAGGGGATGATGTGGAATGAGCCTCCCTTGTTTAGCACGACTCAGCATATGGTACTGAACAACCTATAAGGGGCCTAGGCGATCCCCTGTCCTGTAGAGCGGCACAGGCCATATCCATCATTGCTCTATCAAAGGCCCCCTCAACATCGAAAAACACTGCTAGTTTGCTCTCCCGATAGTGTAAGGACCTTTACACCTTTCGCGTCACAGCGTGGAGCGCAGGTTCCGTCGATTTCCTCTGCTGGTACGCGTGTTTGTTATTGTGGAAGGGGTAATCCCTGAGGATCTCCTCGTATCCGTTAATATCAATTATGGTACTTTGATTTTTGTATAGATCGAGCATTATGCGCCTATCCGCCCCAATCCAATCCAGTTCTCTTCATTAATGAAATATATCTTAGCCAGCCGGCGGTTAACTTTCGGTTGCTTTTTGTGTGGAACGAAGGTGGTCATGTGGAATGAGCCTCCCTTGTTTAGCACGACTCAGCATATGGTACTGAACAACTTTGGCATCTTTGCCAGACCATGTTGGTTATAATCAGGAATCAGCACCGCTTATAGACGCCCTAGTCGGTCAAAAAAGGGAGGAAAGGGGCGGGGGTGCGATGCAGCCTTCGGCGCTTACACACGAGTGTTAACGGCTGGTGCAGCCGTGTCAGCCTAGCTACATCGTATCATACTACTAGACCCAGGATTCAACAGCTGTACGTAATAGCTGGCAGATCATGTACCATACTGCTGTATATAAGGCCGACTGGAGACGGTTTGACTAGCAGATGGACTGGTCGTACTACTGCTGGAACCGACTGAATGCACAAGGCGTGCTTGAAAGATACTCATAGAATATACTCATTTTCCTTTAATTCTTGGTCTCCTTTTATAGTCAGTCGACGGTGATAAAAATGGAGATAAACAATGATGATTAAGGGAAATCAAAAGGCTTTCACTACCAGACAGCTGATTTTTATTCTTAAAAGCCTACGCGTTTCGGCCCATTATTGAGCCATCCTCAGGGGTTTAGACTAATTTCCTGTCTCAATTACAGAAAAATGCTATATGAAATGTTGCCAAAGTTTGGCTTTTCATCCATTGTCTTCAGGATTCCAAACAAAAACTGCATAGATCAAGAAAGCAGGAACATCACAAGACTTGAAGTAAGCAGCGGATGAATGCAAATGACGCTTATTTTTTAGCCTAATTTTATCAGAAACAAAATGGAGTCCCCAACATGGATCTTTGGAGATTAAAAAAAAACTCCAAAGATCCATGTTGGGGACTCCATTTTGTTTCGTCTGATAAAATTAGGCTAAAAAATAAGCGTCATTTGCATTCATCCTCTGCTTACTTCAAGTCTTGTGATGTTCTTGCTTTCTTGACCTATGCAGTTTTTGTTTGGAATCCTGAAGACAATGGATGAAAAGCCAAACCTTGGCAACATTTCATATAGCATTTTTCTGTAATTGAGACAGGAAATTAGTCTAAACCCCTGAGGATGGCTGAATAATGGGCCGCAACGCGTAGGCTTTTAAGAATAAAAATCAGCTGTCTGGTAGTGAAAGCTTTTTAATTTCCCTTAATCATGTCAAACGCAGACGTTATGACGTTCAGAAATAATAAACAATGATAATACTTATTTTCATGTGATTGATGCGTGCCTTGTTTTCTCTGAAAACACCTTTCTTTCTACACTTGATGCCTGTTAGTTAAAATAGTGTGTATGAATTACTGGTTGCATTTGGTGAGCTCTGTATGTTGGCTTAATTCAGTTATATAGAGGTGTACTTTTGTTCACCTTGTTGTAATATCAACAATCATTTACTGTGGTTTTGTGGTGAAACCGGGTAACGTCCAGTTGTCTACTCTGACATGTCTGTTCTGATGTAGGCTCACATCTCAGGCGGAGAAAAATTAATTTGTTCTGTGTGAGAACTAATTCCAGATATCACCATTCCATCGAATACTATTTAATAATTCATCTTGCTAATGACCATAGCTGTCTAAATAGTTTGGCAAATAAAAAAAATTAGTTTATTGCATTTTTAAAACCTTCATAATAGGAACTACTTAACATTAAGGTGCTTTAAGAACCTCGGTGGTTCTGGGGTAAGAACGTGTGCCTCTGAACCGAAGGGTACTGGGTTCGATCCCAGGGTACTCCTTTCACTTTTTCAGTACAAACTGTAAAAGTAATATCAACCGAGGTTCTGGCATTGTATTTGAGCAAGTTGAATGTCTGCACGTTCCGCCCTTCAGAGGGGGCGTAAACCCGTCGGTTCCGTGTCCATGCGATGTTGGGCACGTTAAAGATCGCTACTCTCCTTACAGAAAGGCAGGGGTTCGGCAAAATTTCCAGGATGGTAAGGTGAAACTGCTCCCTGGCGTCGGTGATTGGCCTTAGTCGCGGAAATAGGCCGACGTTATAGAAACAAAAAAAAGGCGCTTTGCTAGTTGGCAGCGTCCAGTTTTAAGTCTTTGAGTTTGTGGAAATCCATCTAGATATTCCTGAATGGGCTTTGGCTACCTTGCGTTAGGATAACAGATAAATTTTCTAGCTCGCAAATTCCAATCATTATCACAGTGCAAAGGCGATGTCGCTGAGTACCTCTCTAAATGTTGTCTATATGTATAGTAAACAAATTTTAAAAGAAACCTCGACAGAACATACTCTCGCCGAATTATTATTTTCTCAACGGCTTCAGTTTTAAGCAAGTCTAACAATGTTATCATAATGTACTGGCTGCAACAAGACCATGTACCCGAAAAGTTACCGATAAAATTAAGGGGTGCAGGCAAGGTAATTACAGGTGTTTTAACAAACCAATTTAAAACTTATTGACCTATCACTATTATTCAGAATTTACTCGTACCAACCTCAAAATTTACTATTTGATCAAACGCACTCAAATTTATCGGCACTGCCAAATACTGGTACATTTAAAAAGCAATTTAGGCAAAGTCAGTTACTTAACTGAACAGAGTTTAATTATCATAGGCTATATAATAGAATGCCAGGCTCTGTATTTGTTATTTTAGCGTTCGTACAAAGTACCAAAGCCAGTAATTTATATGTTAGTGTCCCTGTAAGATGGCAATAAGTCTTGACGCACTGAAAAAACGAATCTTGTAGAGGTATAAGATACAATAGCGTACCACAGAAACAGTTACAAAGTATTTTTGGCCTCCATTTGAAGCCTAGAAACATGGATATAAGTGGATGGCAGTAAAACACACTTAATTTAGAGATGTTATTAAATATATATAATAGATCAGCTGTCAGACTTCACAATCTAATATAGACCTTAATAAGGTAAGTATGCCTGGATTAACAAACTCACAGTATAGATATACCGTGATATACACGGTTGGCATTAATAATGTTTGACAAATCGACTCCAGTCTTAACTGAAGTGGACCACATGAAAGGTATATATATATATATATATATATATATATATATATATATATATATATATATATATATATATATATATATATATATATATATATATATATATATAGCAGCCTTCAATACAAAATTTATACTATTATTTCAGGCGTTTTAGTTTGATGTTTTGACAGTAAATATCTAAAATAATTCTGTAAATTGAATCATAACTTCCACATAGCTGTCATAATCTACTCTTCTCGGAAATACATTCTCTTGAAATGAATTTAGCGTCCATGACTTGACCGCAAAGAAAATATTTATATTCCTGTAGCCATAAACCTCTGAAACGTTATATATTTTTTCTCCCTCAGGGCTCGTCCGCGGCCTTGTCGCCCCGATAGCACTGCAACCTTTGGTTGATTGTGCATACCCTTAGTCTTACTCCACCCATTCCAAAATCACTGTGCCTTGAACTAGTCTGCACAACGATTGGTAGGGTGAAGTTTTATATTGCTCTGTCTCCGGTCTACACTGACCATAGATCAGTTGTCTTTTGCGGTCCAGAGCTTTACACTCACACAAGATGTGCTGGGCTTATTCCTCCCCCTCGCCGCAGAGTCTGCATGCGAGGTCCCCTTCGAACCGCCTCATTTTATGCAGGTGTTTCTTGACCATCAAGAGACCTGTTGTGTTTCTGAGCTGTCATCTGCTAATATTTAGCAGCTCCACAGCTCTCTTTGAACTGGGTTCGTCAATTATTGACTTACCATGTCTGAGCCCTGGACAGTCTTTCCAGTACACCTTGTGTTGGTTTCTGACCCAGGACTTAATGGCTCCCCTGGCAGCGCTCTTTGTCACGCCCAGAGCCGGTTCTGGTCCCATAAATGGTTCTGCTGACCCTCTCTTCGCGAGACTGTCAGCTTCTTCAATGCCTTTGACCCCCGAGTAACCCGGCACCCAGATGAGGGTCACCTCATTCTGCCCAGCCAGGTCGCTCGTCTCGGCACTCACTCACCAGCCAGGAATTAACCCGTGGGCTACTTAGTGCCTTAAGGGCTGCCTGGCTGTCTGTGGCTATAAGGATCCGCTTGTTGGTGTAGCCCCTCCTCTTGTTCTCCTGCACACAGTGCAGGATGGCGTACATTTCGGCCTGAAACACCGTTGCATGGGCTCCGAGGGAAATACTATGACTTACCCTCGGTTATATTACTCGAGTTTTAACGAAAAATGTCAATTTTCACCAAATCACCCCCAATTTATCCATTACCCTGTGAAGCAGTCTTACCCAAAAACAATTTGAAGCATTCCTTTGTCGGGTGCTAACTGGATACCAATTCGTCCGCAAGTTATTGCGCCTATAAACAGATGTACAGGCCCGACAGACCGACTGACAAAAAAATTTTCGTTCCAGAATCAAGATTTCTATATGTTTTGACACATTTTACTACGTTTAAGCGAAAAAAAAATCAAAATTTCTGTCAAAGATATTTCACCCCCACACATTCAAGCCTCAATTCACTTTCAGCACACAATACCAGATGCATGATGAAATTGAAAGTTTTCTAATAAACAAGCCCTAAAACGTTATATTTACTCAAGTTTTGACGAAAAATTTCAATTTCCACCAAATCACCCTCCATTCATCCCCTACCCCCTGGAGCGATTTTACCCAAAAACAACCCGAACCGTTCTTTGTAGGGTGCTAACTGTGTACCAAATTTGAAGACGATCTCTCAATTCGTTGCAAAGTTATCGTGGCTACAAACAGACATACAGACTGGCAGAGGCAAAAATCTTAGAAGATGTAGGAACCCACGGAAACGTTTTGTAGGATGATTCTTAGAGACACCCTGTGAAAAATCGAGCTCTGTATGCCCAACAAGCTGTCGAATGCTGACCCTGTATACAGATGATAGGTACTTTGGTTGAACGTGGCAGTCGTTGTTATCAACGTGAGAGCCCTATTATAGGCAAAAGGGGGAATTAATTACCCATTGAAAGAACGTGTACACCTGCAGTAAACTGCACCACTGCTCGGGACATGCTGAGATAATTACAGAAAAAGTCTGCTACTCTGGAACATTTCAGCTAGTCACCCAACATTTAGACAGTTTCGAGAATTGATAGCACAGATAGTCAGCTATTCTCGAAAACTCCTCTTTACGATTACTCCGGCACTAGTTTCACAAATACTTAACCATATTTTACAAATTTATCACTGGTTACTGTTCAATAATAGTGGATTCCACCATTCTTAAATTTTACGGCAAGGTTTTACTGAACAGCGTTCACAACCAAAACTGTTATTCTCGAAAACCCGTCTTTAAGGTTAATCAAGCACTTAGTTCACAGATAAGTACTTAACCGTATTTTACGAATGTATTAATAAGCTTGTTAAAATTGTGAGCTCAAAGACACAACACGCTATGCCTGCTCATCAGCAGAGCTCAGGACCGAGTCTATGGCTCACTGCCAAATGACGTTGTTGCCTCTAATAGAGTGCACAGCCGAATGAATGGTTCACCGCCGACTCTTTGTTCTCTTGCATCCTCCTTCTAAAACGCAAAGCGCCTCTGGTATTGAAAAGAGCACGTATATAGCCAGTCAAGTCGCGAGTTCAACCGTTTTTTTTTTCAACTTGAAATCATAAAAACTTGTTTCTGAAAACTTTATCAAGGAATTTTGTTGCCGGTATCACGTAATTCTTTGATAATGAAATCTCTGGTCATAAATCATCCCTGTTCAAATGCTTATTTGTCTTAAATACAAATTACTATGTCGGAAATATTATCTGTGTGATGAATAGATATTTCGACAACGTGTTTTACGCTGCTAGATATAATATTGAAGCAATTTTAGTGAATTTTCTTAAAAAAAATTCACTAATGAGGAGATCCCTACTTTTGAATTTTGAAAAAATTTCTTCAAATGACCGCGAAGTAGGCCCCCTAGAACACATATCCGGGGTCCGTTTCAATTTTTATATGTTTATATATATATATATATATATATATATATATATATATATATATATATATATATATATATATATATATATATATATATATATATATATATATATATATATATATATATATATATATATATATATATATATATATATATATATATATATATATATATATATATATATATATATATATATGTATCACACCGATAACTCAAAAAATAATAGGCCGATTTTGACTAAATTTGGTGGAAAAATTCCTTTTGCAAATGGCTTGGATAAGTTCGTTAGCCAGGAAAATCTGCCCAGGTTTTCCCGGAAAATTTTGTGTTTTCTTTCGAAAAAAATTTATATCTCCGGAATTAACAAAGTAAGGGCAACCAAATTTGGTACGCTAGTTAATATCCTTATAGGTAAGCCACGTACCAAAATTTAGCTATGTAGGTCAAAAGACAAAAAAGTTATAGGCATTTAAAGAAAAATAAATTGGGGTTTTCCTCAAAACGTCAAAGTTGCGATTTAAAACGTCAAAATCGGCAACATTTAGGCAAAGAACTTGAATCTAATACGGGATATGGAAATCAAATGTCTCAAGAAGGATCTTTTACAAACTCTGAAGTCTTAGTTTCAACCGTCATTGTCCTTCATTTTACTAAAATGTTTCCAGAAAATTCATTTCAAATAGACCCTTTCTCTGATGCTTGGCAGTAGCCTTAGCTTTAGAGTTTATCGTTTAATGGTATATAATTTTTGTCGAATTTTCGTAAAAAATCAATAAAGCTCAATATATCCGTTATTATACAAGATATGAAGAAAATTTGTATATATTAATTATAGGGTGTCTTGAGCTACATCTTAAAAAAATATTTCTACAATCACAGGATGGCCCATAAGTCGGTGATACAAATTTTCTTTTTTTTTTAATCAAACACGCCTTATGTTATTGCATTTTTGAATTTTTCAGCGATGCATGTTTGTAAGAAAAGAAATTCGGGACGCAGCAAGTGCGTTATGGTAGCGAATTTTCATTAAATGCTTCAAATTTGAATAGCGCAATTTGCTATTAACCAAGAAACGAGTTTTTCCGGGAACACTTTAAGTTAACTTTTGGAAATTTTTGTACATTTTCACACAATAAAGTTATTTTTATGAAACATGGCACATTGTTTTTACTATATAGGTTATACTGGTAACCAAAATTGATGCCTGCTTTCTTAAAAAGGAAACACACATATTTGCAATTAAAAACATTTTTATGAAAATTCACTACCATAACGCACTTGCTGCGTCCAGAGTTTTTTTTTAATGTTCCCTTAATCCCACATCAAAAACAAAGTCCTCTTAAGCTCCAGCGGCAGTAAACCCTTCTGGACTCTTGCTAAATCTATTGGGAATAACTTCTGCAAGAGCACGTTCCCACCTCTTGTCTCAGGGGATGAAATTGTTTCTACCGCCCTGGGCAAGGCTGAACTTTTTGCCTCGTTGTTCGCCGGCAATTCTACTCTCAACCCACCTCCGAATGTTCAACCACCAACAGTCCCCAATGTCGCGCATAAAATGACGGATATCATTTTCAAAACTAGAAAGGTACGAAAGATGCTCTCTTCTCTTAATACCAGGAAAGCCTCTGGCCTTGACGACATCCCAGCAATTGTTCTCAAAAAATGCGCACCAGAACTTGCTCCTGTCCTGACTCGTCTGTTTCAGATATCTTACAATAGAGGCATGTTCCCTAGTAACTGGAAAACTGCTCAAGTACAACCCGTCCCCAAGAAAGGATCGAAAGCGCTTCCTAGCAACTACAGGCCTATTTCTCTCCTTTCAGTCATCTCTAAAGTGATGGAAAAGTATATAAACACCGAATTACTAAAATTTCTTGAAAAACACAGTCTAATCCACGACAGGCAGTATGGATTCCGTCAGCGCAGATCAACTGCCGACCTCGTTTCCTTTGTCACCCATTCTTGGAACAAGTCTAAGGAACTACACGGTGAATCCCAGATTGTCGCTCTAGACATATCCAAAGCATTCGACCAGGTCTGGCACGCAGCGCTACTTAATAAACTACCGGCCTATGGCCTACCACCAAAACTCTGTATGTGGACAGCAAATTTCCTCTCCAACTGGAGCATTTCTGTTGTCGTGGATGGCCATTCCTCTAAACTGTATCCAATTAATGCAAGAGTTCCTCAAGGTTCAGCTTTAGCCCCTACTTTGTTTCTTCTCCACATCAATGACCTCCTCTCTAGCACATCCAACCCAGTTCACAGTTACGCGGACGACATCACCCTCCATTCCAATATACAATACACTAAGCCTGTCTCTTTAGCCCAACTAGATGAGGATCGCAGACTCATGGAGGGTTCTATCTCCGCGGATCTCCAAAAAATATTAGACTGGGGAAGTAGTAATCTTGTACAATTCAACCCCACCAAATCACAGTCTTGCTTTCTTTCTCATAAGAGATACACCAGCCCTAGACCCATCACAATAAACAACCAAGTTATTCAAAGTAATGAGTCCTTTTCACTTGTTGGCATCTTTGTGGATCGAAATCTCAATTGGCACCAACATGTCACATCAATTGCAGAAGCGGCTGCTAAGAAATTAGGTTTCCTCTTCCGGGCTCGCAAATATTTTTCACCGGCTAATCTCTATACTTTATATACTTCACAAATAAGACCAAACCTCGAATACTGCTCCCACATCTGGGGTGCTGCTGCCGCTTCTACACTTTCTATCCTGGACTCCATTCAAAAGAGAGCTATACGTCTCATCGGTGACCCTACCCTTACCCAAAGGCTGCCATCCCTTGCCCACCGACGTGCCGTTGGTGACCTCTCTCTCTCTTTTATAGATATCTGCAGGGGCACTGCTCAGAGGAGCTTTCTTCCATAGTTCCTCCACCTGCTGCGCCCAACAGATCTACCAGGGGAACAGAGCGAATGCACCCTTTTACTGTCCAGGTCACCAGACATAGAACATCTTGTTATGCCCACTCTTTTGTCCCGAGGACTTCCAAGTTGTGGAACTCCTTGCCGGCACATGTTTTTCCTTCTTCCCCAAACCTCCAAACCTTCAAGTCCAGAATTAACAAGTTGCCTCTTTCCTCCTTGTCGACACCCACAGTACGATAGTATTTAGGCTGTAAGCCCTCGTGTTGTGTTGTTGAAATTAAAATATAAAAAAATTTGTAATTTATTTAGATATTTTATTTGATTGTCAGTTAATTTAAAAAACTAATTACTATACAGTGTGTCCAAAAAAAAAGTGGAGCGTTGCAACTGTTCATATTAATTTTACCATCAAGCACTGTTAACAAATTTCGTATTTTGCAGATTGCACTATTGGATGGAAAGCGAAGTTTAAATGTCAATATATTCTTGAAACAGTTTAGAAGGTAATGTATGATGAACATAATTATTTTAGCTTTATAACAATTTCTAAATGTTTAGTTCGAACGAAGACATAATTCAGCTAATTCGAAATGGTGAACACGACGACATTGGTGCTGAAAAACTCAAAGGTTTGCTCAAAATTATGCCAGAAATTGATGAACTGGAAATGCTAAAGTCATTTAATGGGGACTATGATAAATTAGGAAACGCTGAAAAGTTTTTAATTCAACTGATCAATTTGTCAAAGTAAGTAAATTTAAAATATATTTATTGTAATTTTTTACATCTTTAAATCTATGAGAAAACAAAGGCTTTAGTTTTAAATGATGTTGTGGAAATGTATTATATCTATCAAGAAAATTAGAAACTTTCTATAGTAAAAAAAAATATTGAATGTGTAGGAGTAGACATATTTGATTGTGAACTAGTGGTACTTGGTATCTATCATTCACCACTTGGAAGCTTAGAATGCTTTCTCCAGTGTTTGAATCAGGTGCTTTATTTTCGGGAAGTAGAAAATCCTCATAAAACGGTTTGTTTCACAATGGGTTTTAACATAAACAGACCAAAAGAATGCAAACCAAAGAACATTTTTATTAATTTATTAATCAGCTCTGGTTTTCATTGTGCGATGACAGTACCATATCGTGTATCTAGAAGTCATGAAAGCCCCATTGACAATATATGTTTAAACAGGTTGTTGGAGTTTTCACACGCACTAAACTGTTGAACTTCATCTTGTAACAAGGCCTGACTTGTGGGATGTATAATTTAGTGGAACGGTCAACGGGCATACTGAAACGGTCCCGGGCGCCAGATTTTGAAAGGGTTTACTCCCTACGATGATGTCTGCGACCTCGTCACAAGGCTCTGGCCACGGTTGTGGTCAGAGTGTCTGGGTAGCTCTGTGGAGAGGGTCCGGTAGCCTATGATGTAACGGGCCTCCGAGGTTGCGGGCTTTAATCGCTCCCCCGGTATTTCCCTGACCTTCCGAAAGTATGTATGGGTGTAGTAGATTTGCTTGTGGTTATAATATAGACTGCATATAATTCTCACACTATTTATTACATTATAAAGCGTTACAGTCCACTGGTATGCTCACAATATGAAAGGCACTTATCACGCTAATTTATCCTAGTACAAGTTATGTTACCGGTGACAGGCCAACGAAATTAATTATTCCCCACGAAAAGAAAATGCGGGAATCATGCGGACGGGAACTCCGAGTGTTGTGGTATACAACCGGTAGATGCAGCCGTTAAGTGGGTCGCTCGTCAAATAGTTAAAATGGCGTCTATCCGTCGAAGTCGGTACGACGAGATCCAACGCCTCGATGTCAGGGCGTCGATAAGGAACGGGAGGGTTATAGGGGAACACCCTGTAAAAGGATATTGTCACATACTAACTCGACCTTGGCCTGCTTGTGTACTACAGCGTCCAGACCAGAGTCGAATCGGAACGGTTGTACGCAATACCCTTGGGAGGTCTGTGTTAGTTACAGCATCACCTCCCAGCAGTATTACGACACGCCAACAATAACGGGATAGGGCAATGGGGGGGGAACTACGCTAGATCCCGCGATCTCGACGTCGACGGACAGCCGCGTGGGAACTGAGAAAAATATCCGAAAATTCGCTATAATTAAATTCAATAAGACAAACCTAAAATACTCTTACATAGACTGTGTTCAGTAGAGTTATTAAACTACGAAATGGCCTCTCACAACAACGGGACGGACGGTACGGTATTCTAACGTTTTATTGCAATTTTTATGAACAAACTCTCTATTTACTGAATCTAAATTCCAGTTATATATTTCAACGCGCTACGGCAAACGGTGAACTCTATCTGCTTCAGTAGTTATTTTCTCTCTACAGTCCCCAGCTGAAAAATCTTAATCGGTGGAAGATACCTTATCCTTATCTTCTGCAGATATGTTTTTACTCCGCCGCGATAATTCGAAAATGCGTACTTTTAAGAAATATTAATGATAACAATAATACATTTTTACTGCGTGGAATTTTTACCCGTGTGAATTATATTATATTTATTTTCGAACAGCCGCTTTTAATATATACAGCTGTTCTGAAAATATCTGCTTCGTCACAATCTGTCCGACCACAAGTGGCACTAGTGGAGCTTTAAACTGTGACACTTTCACCACCTGTAACAAATTACATAAAAATTAGACCAGTAAAGGATCTCAACACATAACTTTACGCTGAAAGGTTAACAAAGATGTACTGGGTGGCAATACTAGAAGTAAATAATGCTGAAGGGTCATTTAATCGTTTCCATCGCATATTGCAGCAAGAATGTAATTTATGTTTACCTAAAAAGATTATAAGAATTAAAGCAAATCAAAAAGAAAGCTTAAATCAAAATACTGATAGGATTTAGGAGATTAAAAATATCTCTTAGTGATTTCATTCCTAAACATCACATGATCTGGAATAGATATAATTGAATAATCAATGAAAGGCTAGATCCAGACATTAAATTTATTATTAAAACCCTACGCGTTTCGGCTACCTAGTAGCCATCCTCACTGGCAAATTTTCTAATTCTTGAAAATTAGAGTCAAAACTATACACAGGTAGACAAAGTTGGGATTTTCATCTATTGTACCAGAGATCCAACAACATCGCAGCCGAATGTGCCAGTAAATCGATTCACAGTGTAATCCAATCAATATAAATTACCGTTTTTAGAGATGAGAAATTCGGATCATTTCGAAGAGTCGGATCACCGGCTCCGGATCTTTTTAAAGATCCGGATCCTTGAACCGGTTCTTGAATCCCAATGAATCTTTGTCTCGCGTGGCATGTCATGATACTTAGATACATAATGCATTCAGTAAGATCGACCAAAACAAAAAGATGGGGATCAGGAATTACCAGAATTGTGTCTTTTGTTTCCTTCATGCGGATTAGGTGATTCGAGTCCTGTGCTACTTAATTAGCTAAATAAATAGCAATGGCTTCCAGAAAGAAAAGTGAAATATGGAATCATTTTGATTTTACTGCAGAGGCAACTAAAGTAAAGTGTGGTTATTGTTCCACTTTCATTAGTGTTTCTAAGGGTCAACGGGTAATCTGACCAGGCATATTCGTACAAAACACGTGGGTATGAAAATGAAGTTTTTCATATATCGCAGTTAAAACTAACTTAGCATGGATGTTTCTATTTTAGGAATAGCGATTAAAAGAGAACAGCATGTTGCTTCTTTATCTTTAGGCCAATTAAATGAGGATGATAATATATCCAGTATCGATGAGGGGGCAAACATGGCTGGAACGTCTTCTGATGTTAATCCAACTCCAAAAAACCAAAAGTGCCAAGATTCTATGGACAATTTTATAGTAAGTGTTAAGCCAGTAACTATAAACAAATCAAAACAATTTGATCAACAGCTTTTGCGTATGATAGTAAAAGAATATCAACCATTTTCCATTGTAGAAGATGTTGAATTCAAAAAGTTTGTCAACTTGCTATGCCCTGGATATTCTCTGCCCAACCTAAAAACAGTAGCAGATAGTTTAATACCGCAAACTTTCAACAAGATCAGGGAAGAAGTTAAACTAAAAATGAATAAGGCTTTTGCTGTTTGCCTTACTATGGATAGTTGGACATCTATAACCAACGTAATTTATTTATTAAACTGTGTTGTGTACAGTGAACGACATACAGCTGAAAATATTTGTGGATTTTTACAAGAAAAAATTAGGGAGTGGGAAATTAATAATAAAATTGCAGCAGTAGTTAGCGATAATGCCCATAATATTGTCGCAGCTATCAGGCTAGGAAGTTGGCGACACTTGAGTTGTTTTGCACACTCCGTTAATATCATTGTACAAAAGGGGCTTGAAAAAATTGAGTACACTCTCAATAAAATAAGAAAAATTGTAGAATTCTTTAAAAGAATTGGCCTAAGTAAATTTAATCAAACTCAAGAACAAATGGGTCTGCCCACCTTGAAATTAAAAATGGACATATGCATACGATGGAATTCTAATATGCTGAACAGGTTTTATGAGAAAAAGGATGCTATAATATCAACATTAGCTCTTCTCGAACATGATATTACTTTAAATCCTAGAGAATGGGAAATTATAAGACATGCTGTTACTATTTTGGAAGTATTTAATGATGTTACATGTGAAATTAGTGCAGAAAAAAAATGTAGCTATTTCAAAAATATTTATGTTTGTAAATGCAATGGAAAGTCACATACACCATTGTAAGCTTACAATACCATTAGAAGAATTACAGGCAATGATTGACGTTTTTGTTAGCTAAATTACTTCCAGATTTAAAAATTTAGAAAACAACGAACTTATACCACAGGCTACAATACTGGATCCTCGTTTCAAAAAATATGGTTTTGCAGGCATTAATAAAGCATATCAAGCAATAGAAAATTTGAAATTAAAGATTATAGCTCCTGCAGGAATGGATTTATGTGTTGAAAATGAACAAGGCGTTTCAGCAAATGGCAGTAGCAGCAATTCTCGCTTATGGAAAAACTTTGAAGAAAAAGTTAAAAATATAAAAATGCGCAGCAACCATAAATGAAATGGAAAAATATTTGAATGAGCCTTTAATCGACCGACATGAAGATCCATTAATATGGTGGTTTCAGAGAAAAAATATATATCCAAGACTATATGAATTAACTTACTTTTACTTCAGTGCCATGTGAAAGAATTTTTAGTAAAAGTGGTCAAATTGTAAGAGAAAAAAGAACTCGACTGAGAAATAAAAAAATAAGTGAAATTATATTTTTACATGTAAATATGTAATAAATGTTTCAAAATAAATTGAAAGTATACTTATATTTTTTATTATTATTTATTACTCTTGAACAAATAAGTAATTTACACAATTATGTACGTGCGAGAAAAATATATTCTACAAAAACGATATAATATATAATACAAAAATTATGAAATCTGTAATAGGTATATCAATATATCCAAATACTTAAGTTGCAATACGCAAACTAACACGTGTTCTAAGTCGAATGCTGAATGTTTCGGGGTTCGGATCGTGTTGTTTTAGTGTGTCCTATTCAACTCTAAACCTGCGATTCTCCTTTCGTGTTTCGTGAATCGCAGCGCAGTGATCGGAGAACGTAAGAGCGGATCAGGCATAACACGTCAGAGAGAGTCGGAGTCAATAGCGGTCGGCCGATCGGTTCGTTAGCTTACGACTCTCGAGTCTGAACCTTAACAGATTAAACTCGGATTCAGGATCCGTCATTTATAATTTTAAGAGTCGGTTCATTCCGATCTTTTTAAAGATCCGGATCTTTGAACCGGTTCAGATCTGATCCGGACATCTCTAACCGTTTTATATTGATTGGATTACACCATGAATCGATTTACTGGGACATTCAGGTGCGATGTTGTTGGACCTCTGGTACAATAGATGAAAATCCCAACTTTGTCAACCTGTGTATAGTTTTGACTCTAATTTTCAAGGATTAGAAATTTTGCCCCTGAGGATGGCTACTAGGTAGCCGAAACGCCTAGGGTTTTAATAATAAATTTACTGTCTGCATCAAGCCTTTCATTGAGTATTCAATTATATCTCTTAGTGGTTTACAAACTATACACATGATCAAAGGAGACTAAGAATCTTAGGAATGCTATAAAATGCTTAGAAATATATACAGCAGTTTAATGAAATAAAGAAGAAATATTTTGAGGATTACAGTAATAGTTCAATCAACAAATCCAAAGGAACATGGAAAGTGATCAATCAAGAAACGAATGCAAAACATAATGTAACTAACGCTGCTAATTCAACTCGTTTAACATCTGAGCAGTTCAGTGGGTATTTTGCAGGTGTAAACAGTTCAAGTGTAGGATCAACTAGATCGTCGATCCCCAGTTATATCAGGCAAGTCAGATGTAGTGCTCGTTCAATGTTTCTTGGTCCAGCAGTAAAGGACAAAGTGTTTCAGGCCGTCATGGGGCTGAAAACCGGAGATTCTAAAGATATATATGGCTCTACAACAAGATTGATTGAATTAACATCATCCAGATAATTATAGAACTACTATAATAGTGATCATAAATAAATATTTCCGAGCAGGTGTATATCCAGACCTAATGAAAGTATCTGAAGTGATCCATGTGCTTAAAAAAGGTGATAATGATATGTGCAGCAGCTATAGGCCAATTTCCATCTTGCCTGTGTTTTCAAAAATTTTAGAAAGCCTTCTCAAACAGAGATTGGAGAACTTTTTTGAAAAAAATTAAGGGTTAAATGAAAATCACTTTGGGTATAGAAAATCCAAGACGACCATCTCTGCACCTTCAGAGGTAGTGGCAGACATACTATAGCTGAAACAAAAAGCATATCCACCCCAAAAGCCACAAAAATAATAACAGAAACTTGCGCTCGATACATATTTCGACAACGAACCTATCTTCATTAGTAGCTGTCGCTAAAACGTTATAATTTTTGTGGTTTTTTGTTGACTCTACTTTTTGGTATCTATCGTTCACCACTTGTAGTCGATAAACGTCTTAAATTGACTAAGTGTATTTTTGGGCTGTTTTTAAAATCTACTGTCAACCCTATCATGAAATTATCAGTTATGTGACTCTGATAAATAAACGGTTTAAATTCCGAATTATGGTTCCTACATTTTATAAATATATGATTAATGCATGTTTTTGACAAACCCCGTACTCTTGTGTAATTATTAATCATAGACTCAAACGAATTTGCATAGAGTATGTTCAAGTATTCCTCACTTATGTCTGAACAAGCCGCCATGTATATATATATATATATATATATATATATATATATATATATATATATATATATATATATATATATATATATATATATATATATATATATGAGACATCATATATATATATATTGGTTCTCGGGTTCTCGGGTTGACCCGCATCCAGAATTTATGAAAACTCGACGTTTCGGCTCCTGTTTTTGATCCATTTTCAAGAGGTAAAGGAAATATGTAAGGACACTCTAAGGCCTCAATCTGAATGCGGTTCAACCCGAGAACCAAGTATGTCTCATATCCTTATATATATATATATATATATATATATATATATATATATATATATATATATATATATATATATATATATATATATATATATATATATATATGAATATATATATATATATATAAATACTAACACACCGTGGGTGTCGACAAGGAGGAAAGAGGCAGCTTGTTAATTCTGGAATTGAAGGTTTGGAGGTTCGGAGGAGAAGGAAAAACATGTGCCGGCAAGGAATTCCACAACTTGGAAGTCCTCGGGACAAAAGAGCGGGCATAACAAGATGTTCTATGTCTGGTGACCTGAACAGTAAAAGGGTGCATTCGCTCTGTTCCCCTGGTAGATCTGTTGGGGGCAGCAGGTGAAAGAACTATGGAAGAAAGCTCCTCTGAGCACTGCCCGTGCAGATATCTAGAGAGAGAGAGAGAGAGAGAGAGGGGTCACCAACAACACGTCAGTGGGCAATATTAACATCACCAAGATAAATGTGATAGTCGTATTCATCACTACCCTGGGCTAGGTAACTGCATAATCCCTTGTTAAACTCATATTTATCTGTAAATTCATTGTAAACTAATGAATAACCCACAATATGATACAAGTCAACGTGCTCATGCACCTGCCATGTCTCGGTCAAAACCAAGCAATCAAAACTACCTTCCACAGCTCCCAGCAACACAACCAACTCGTCAATATTCTTGGCAACACTTCTAATGTTCAAATGTACAAGCTTAAAGCCATCCCTATATCGACTAAGTAATATATTCAGATCTTTAGTACGTTGCATCACAACCATGTCTATTGTCTGGTGATTGTAATCTCTAATAAACGGATCGATCAGTGCTCAAATCTCCCACACTCACCACAAAGTCCAAGCAAGAAACCAAATTACATATAGGCCCTATATTTTAGTCACACAGGACTTTAAAATTGTTTCTAGATTGTGATTTCTTTTAGTGGTTATCACTTGATATTGTGTTCTCGTTACCAGCTAAGCGAGATAACCTTTAATATATCTTTGGGTGATGAATAAAAGACCTTTTCTTTCCAAACAAATACTTTATTCCTTGTCCCGACGCGTTTCGACCTTACCTAACAGATCATCCTCAGGGGAATTTGTCTTGTTAAACAGGACTAAAAACTATACAGTTGAATGCCCAAGGAACATGCTTCATCTGTTGTTATAAGATTGATCCATTTGGTATCAGAAGTGCTAACAACTTGGAAAATAACAACTCTGTTGAAATTAAGAAAGAATTTTTGTTTTAAATTTAAAAGGTGAGATTTAGTGCACAACACGTTAAAACAAAAATTCTTTCTTGATTTCAACAGAGTTGTTATTTTCCAAGTTGTTAGCACTTCTGATACCAAATGGATCAATCCTATAACAACAGATGAAGCATGTTCCTTGGGCATTCAACTGTATAGTTTTTAGTCCTGTTTAACAAGACAAATTCCCCTGAGGATGACCTGTTAGGTAAGGTCGAAACGCGTCGGGATAAAGAATAAAGTATTTGTTTGGAAAGAAAAGGCCTTTTATTCATCACCCAAAGATGTCAACCCCAAACATTTTGACGTTTAGGAACAGTAACCTTTAATATATTTTGGTTTAAAATGTTGTCTATATTTCGGAATGACTCTTAAAATGTAAGTTTGTACTGAAAAAGTTTTCTGGCCTCTTGGATGTGAGGCCAACAATATCTTTCAGATATACTCGAGTAGCCAACTTTTGTAATTTATATTTAGTCACCCCTTTATCGGAGGAATGAGGCACCTTGGGAAACCACTGATGTCAGATACATGTTACAAGTTACATGATACAAGTCTTTATCGACTGAGGAATATATTCAGATCTTTAGTATGTGACATCACAACCGTGTCTATTGTCTCGTGATTGTAATATCTAATAAACGGACCCATGACTGCTCAAATCTTCCACACTCACCACAAAGTCCAAGCAAGAAACCAAATTACATATAGGCCCTGTACTATATAAAGATTATATAATAATCAAGCTATATACACATATGTATACATAAACATTCACATATGCACACATACACCGATGTACTGAATACAATACAGATACCTAGATCTACCCAATACAATCTATGATGACCATAACTTTTCCAAAGCAACAAAAAGTGTAACAACAAATCGCAAAAGCCAGTAACAATCCACAGTTAACTCCAATTGAACATTGTAGACTTTTAACATACACTTATATCCAGTAACGATAAACACACAAAAAGTGGCCCTGTTTGTAAACTTTTAAATTTAATATTCATTCTTGCAAATAAAAGAAACTATAATTATCCAACTACATTAAGATAACAAATACCTGATCAGTAAATGGGCGACTTTTTTTTCCTATTTATTTTCCTCGTTAAACCTAAAACCCCGCGAAAAAAACTCACTGTCCAGAAATTTAGCGTTTTTTCAGCACTAAATTACTTCTCAAAAAAAAATCCCTTTCCACAGTTCCTGTCGATTTTTCTGGAGTATTTATCACACTATTTGCAGTCTTACCGTTGCCATGCGTAATTTTCGTGACCGCCAATATACCAGTTCTATGTTCTTCTTCACCTCTCTGAGATCTAACTGCGCTGCCTAATGGTTCCACCTTTGCTGAACTGACGCCTAACCTGCTTTTTGCATCTAGCGTAGTAGGATCACTGAGGGACTTGGATGTTTCTAAGCCTAAAATATATTCATTCTCTGCATCTATATCCTGCAGCTCACCTGGCCTATATGTATTCTCTCCTATGTAGTATTCCGCGCTTAATATATGCGTTGAGTTTTTTCCCTCAAGCTGCTTTTAAATGCTTTCTCAGCATGTGCTGCTAATCTTAAGTTCTTTGTATGGTCGTTATTAATATAAATTTTTGTACCCTTCAATATTAATTAAAATTATACTGCGAAAAAATGCGACAATTTTTTTAAACATTTTCTGTAGGACTTAATTTTACCACAAAAAATGTTGAGATAATACCTAGATAGTCTTAGTTTTATTTATTTTAGTGTTTTCGTAAAAGCACTAGTCTGGCTCACTAATCATGCATGATTTGCTCATTATTGTTTTGAACAACTATCAAGATTTGGTGAATGCAGTATAGTAAAAACACATATTTCTGTAATTTGTTTTAATTTTCAGCTACAAACTGAGAGTGGAAAGCATGCTCTTAAAAGAAGAATTTACCTCAAACATGAGCTACCTCGAACCCAGCATCAGTTCAATGATAAATGCTGCACATGGTAATAGACTGTTGTATTGTTTTTAGATTTTAATATGTTTCAAATCTAAGAGATCACATAAATAAACTACAGAGTGATTCACAGTGGTCGCCTGTAGGGGCATATAGAGAAGTGCTAGATATAGCTTTCTGAAATTTTGGTTTATATACAGTGTGAAACAGTCAAATGGAATAAGTTCAGTAAGTATCTCAATTTTGAGCCTATTTATAAAAAATCCCGAAACACATTAATTTTAGATTGATAAATTACATCCTGCAACGTGAAAACTTGATCCCTACATTCGCAGTATCCGCTTTGAGTGACAGTTGCCACCCCGAAATGTTCAAATAGGAAGTAGGTGCTTGTGATACTGTATTCTAAAGATCTCTTTACTATCTATTTAAAAATGCTATGGTTTAAAATTTTATTGAAAAATTAAACAGTAAAAAAAATTCATCTCATTGACGAACTTTGCTACAACATGCTAACAAATTAACGAACTAATCGCGTTTCATTTTTGATAATGAGAAAACAAGCAAAAACAATGTTAGTGCCCTTTTAACTTCCACATTGTCAATACGTGTGGAAGTATGGTATCGGTGACAAATTTCGATTCCTAGGTTTTCGTCCAAGCCCAATTAAACTAAAATATTTTTGTTCAGGTGACACTTCCGGTTCTACCGGAAGTGTCCATCAACTTCGTTATTTAAAATGCAATATGCCACTTTTTAATATAATTTTGAATTGTACTCGTAATTTAAGGTAGACTTTTACTAGCATACTATGTGTCTAAAATTACCATTTTCAAAATATTTAGTTTTTTTCGAAAATTTTTGCAGAATCATAGTTGCACTTTATGCCTGATAACTTGAAGGAAAAATAAGCTACAAGATTCATCTTTTGCACACAATACACCAGTATGTGTACCTTCAACACACGTATTACAGTTTTGCGCTGCAGCATACAGGGGGATAGAAATTGACTTGGCAACGTGACAAAATTCAACTGATCAAAACTTACGTTTTTCAAATGGGACAGCCTGTATTTTATTAACTAAGTTAATTGACTTTTTGAATCTCTTTCGATTTACATTAGCATTCCCTATACCTAAATCTAACCGTTTTGGAGATAAATACATATTTATTCGAATTAGGGTTAGAACTTGTAACAATAGTAGCCTTTGGAATTTAATTTGCATGCCAGAAGTGCATTCGGTGAAACTTGTTATCGAAATTACAAAATAGGCTCTTAATAGTGATAAAAATGGCCAATTTAGGGTATGAAAACCATGATTTTACGGAGCTATTAATTATTTATGGTAAATGTTATCGAATAATTGGTTGCACATGTCGTGTTTTCGCTGAAAAGTATCCAGATAGACCGAAGCCTAGTCCGAACACAGTAAAGAGATTATTGAAGAATTGTTAAAGTTACGGGAGCTTTATCCCCAAAAAAGAGAAACGAAAGCCAAGTGTTGATAATATCTTTTTTTTTACTCTTAATTTTTGCAGTAAATGTTAAAACCATAGGTTTTTTGAATAGATGATGAAGAGATCTTTCATATGAGGTATCATAAGCCCCTACTTCCTAATAAAAAATTTGGGGTTCCTACTGTCCCTTGAAGGGGGTTGAATGTAGATGTGAAATTCTCATGTTGCAGGATGTCATTTTTTAGTCTAAAAATTGACGTGAATATGCACAATGTTAAAATACTGAATTTATTCTATTTGACTGTTCCACACTGTATATATAACCAAAATTTCAGATCTACAGTGTGTCCAAGATACGGATGGGATAGCATTGGGATATTGAAAATGTTTTATTTAAATTATGAAAAAAATACGCAATTTAAGAACCTTTTACATGATTTTTTCAAAAGTGACCTATCTTTTACCGGTTTCGTTTTTTTTAATGTAAGTTTCTCGAAATTCGTTTTTATTTTTTCTGGCATCACTTTAATAGATATCAAAAAATTGAAAATACTCTTCCATTGTCACTTTCTAAGGAATTAGATGACGTTCGTTAATTTTTAATACGACGTTTCATTTCTAAGAAACCATCATTAACTTTTTTTTAATACGGCCCTGTTATTTTTATTACAATATATAAACTTATTTTCGAAACTAAATTAGTGGATGTATCATTTGTAATGGATTAAATATGTTTTCAGCTTGTTTCAACCATAAAAGAAAATTATTCAGGAAAAATCTCCTGAGTACTGCCCTGAATGCTTGAAAAACATTTTCTCAGCCTCAAGAGTATAGAGTTAGGCGCATATTATCCGCACTATACGGAACGGACGGTTCGCATTTTTGTTTGCTATCCTACATAATTAAATTGCATATTGCATATCGTTCTCACCGAAAGGTTCGCATCAACGAAATTGCGATACAACATTGTCCCGAGACCAACAAATCCGTCTGAATCGGTGTGTGTTGATGACTCATTTGTATTTCCGCACACTATTCGACCTGTACCAACACGCAAAGCGCATCTGCTAACTACAGTTTAGAGTATTAATTTCGACAGCAATTTTGATTTTTATTTATCAATCTACTAAGTACTTAGTGATTAATAATTATTAGCAAAATTGATGATGCTATTCTGATTTCTGTCATACAGAATTATGAATAATTATACAATCTAAAACTACCTCATTATTCCAATTTACAGAGGAGGCAAGACATATGGGAAGAAATCGGAAAAATAATGAAGCAGTCAGGCAATTAAAATGTAATTTTTATAAATTGTCCAGAAGATGTATTCTTCTTCTGTAGAGTCAAACTTAGAGTATCTAGTAAATAAGATAACTTTTCGCAGATCATTCTAAAATAGTTAAAAAACTTTGCATCATCTTCTAGAAGTTGATTAAATAATGTATGAAATTCACCATGTAACTGTCTACACATATTTATTGCATGGACAGAAAAACGCCTTTACATTTTCTGCATTGCTGTTCCCTTCTTCTTCCAGCAGAGCTGCTTTTGAACTCATTGTGATACCAGATATATTTATTTTATTACACTACCACAAAATTGAAATCCGTTCCGGAACAAAAGATGGCGCATAGTATGCGATGTAGCCAAATAAAATCCGTTTCGTTCATCCCATGCAGTGTGAATAGTATTCGCCTACCTTTACTATGGCAAAAATGTAACATTCTAGCATGTCGAACTATTCCACGCAATTTACAGCCATTTTTAAACAAATTTAAAGAGCAGCTACCCAATTGACTGTATTGTAACATAGTAAAGTAATTGACATTGACATTTATATTGTTAAAAGACCACTATTGTCATTAGACACCACTTGTTTTATTTGCCAAAGCTCACTATGTTTAGGACGGTCTTATGATAATACAGTTTTATGTCTTACATTTTAATAACTAAGAAATCTTATCGAAGATGTGACGGCTCAAAAAGTAAGACTTTATGAAATAAATGTTTTTCAAGCATTCAGGGCCGTACTCAGGAGATTTTTCCGGAATAATTTACTTTTCATGGCTGAAACAAGCTGAAAACATATTAAAACCATTACAAATGATACAATGCATCCTCTAGTTTAGATTTGTAAATGGTTTTATATTAGGTAATAAAAATAGCGGGCCGTATTTAAAAAAAATAAGTTGATGATTCCTCACAGATGAAACGTCGTATTAAAAATCCATGAACGTCGTCTAATTCAGCTTAGAAAGTGACAATGGAAAAGTATTTTCATTTTTTATATCTATGAAAATAACACCAGAAAAAAAGAAAAGCGAATTTCAAGAAAATTACAAAAAAAAAATCGAAACCAGTAAAAGATAGCTTATGAGAACATCGTGTGAAAGGTACTTAAATTGCGCCACTTGTTCATAATTTAAGCAAAACTGTAACTCCTCCTCCTATTTCCAATATCACATATGCTATCCCATCCTTATCTTGGACACATTGTATATGTATTATTTAGTACTTCTCTATAGATACGGCGGCCAGTGTGAATCACCCTGTATATTGAGTCAACTAAAGTAGGTAGGTGTTTTTTAATTGTGAATGATCCTTTTTCAGAACTAATGACGAACAAGCCGCTTCAAGAAGTCTTATACATGATTCTAGTTACTGGAAATTTCTTAAATTCGGTAAGTTAAACTTGTATCATTCAATGATTAATACTTGACTACCTCCCTAAAAATCAAAGAGGGGGTTCAAATGGCATATAAGGGCAAAATTTCATATATATTGGAAACCAATATATATGAAATTTTGAACAATTAATAAAAAACTGACCAAAGTACATTATCCTAATGCATTAAGTTTGCATGATAGTGATTTTTAAAACAAAATATATTTTCATTTTAGGGAGGATATGCAGGAGGTGCTGCAGGAGTTAAACTTACATCACTACAAAAAATTACAGAAATTAGAGCTAATAAACCAAATATGAATCTCATACATTTTGTAGCTTTGGTAAGATAGTAAATATTGTTTTTTCTTTCGTTTTGTCTTATCATTTAAAAAATTGTTTCAGCAAGCTGAAAAAAGAAGCATCCATTTATTGAGTTTTGTAGATAAGACTGGCCTTTTAGAAGACGCTGCAAAGTAAGTATCAGCAAGAATCCCTAGCAAATTTAAGCACACTCAGACCGTGAAGTACATAGAAAGATAATTTCGAGATGCAGCAAATACATTATGGTAGCGAATTTTCATTAAATGTTTTCAAATTTGAATAACTCAATTTTCTATAAGCCTAGAATGTTGTATTTTGGTGTGTAGTAAGGTAACGAGGGCAACATGTCAACAAAATTTCATCAAAATAACGTTAATTATATTATATATATATATATATATATATATATATATATATATATATATATATATATATATATATATATATATATATATATATATATATATATATATAGTTTTTACATGATGTTTATAAGATGCATCCTACACCAGCGAATAAGCAGCTTTATGGAGAAATAAGGACCATATATAATTTGCTTTTGAGGCAGTCGAGAGCTAAGGCGGCAATTGAAGCTATCCAAAAGTCTGACAATAAATCAAAAACAATTTGGCAAATTATAAATCGTGAAACAGGTAGAAGTAAGATCTTGAATTCTGCAACTAATATATCAGCAAATACATTTAATAAATTTTTTATGTATCATACAGAGAGGTTGGTAAGTAATGCATTGGGAAATAAATTAAATTCCCCAGAATCTTACTTCTCTGGGATGCAAAATCCAGCGAACTCTTTTTTCATGAAACCAGTTGTTGAGGAGGATGTCAGGAATGCTATGAATAAACTTAAAAATACAAAATCAAAGGATATATTTGGTATGGACTATTATGTCATTAAGAGATCTGAGTATTTTCTTACTCTGCCACTGACGCATATCTTTAACCTCTACATCGTGCATTGCATTGATGAAGTGTGCGAAGGTACTTGCGTTTTTCAAGAAGGGGAACTGCAATGATCCTGGCAATTTTAGGCAGGTTTCAGTTTTGCCGATATTCTCAAAAATCTTCGAATTCCTTATTTTGCAACAACTTTATAGTTACTTTGAGGATAATCATCTATTCTATGAACATCACTATGGTTTCCACTAGACATGCGCCATGGATGCGATCTTCTAGAGATGGTAAATTATGCTTTTGAGCAGAGAAAACAGTGCTGTGCAGTTTTTGTAGACTCAACAAAGGCATTCGATTGTGTCTCGCACGAAATATGTTTGACAAAGTTGAGTCATTATGGTATTAGGGGAGCCTGTCTGGAGCTGCTGCGGTCATACCTTAATAATAGAACACACAGAGGTTTTCATGGTGAAGAATACAGTGAAGTGGGATACATTCGTAGAGGGGTGCCTCAGGGTTCTATACTCGGGCCACTTCTCTTTCTCATATATATATATATATATATATATATATATATATATATATATATATATATATATATATATATATATATATATATATATATATATATATATATATATATATATATATATATATATATATATATATATATATATATATATATATATATATATATATTATACATGATCTTTCTCCTAACATTACTGATGTCATCCAACAGAGGAGGATAGCAACAACCCTTTTTACAGACGACACAACTTTTATTATACCTGAGGCAGCTTTTATCACCTATTATGGGTTGTTTTACTCAACATAAATCATTAGGTAAATTACTTGACGTTTGTCAATCAATTGCTAGGTTTTCTAGTGAATTAACTGGCCATTTCTTTGAGTAAGGCTCCAAAAAAAAAAAAAGAATGAAAATATATTTAATATATTCCTACGTGAAATTACTATATTAATTATGAAAACTAAGAGATATTAAAGAAAATGTATAGGTTAGGTATCTTACAGACAAAATTTGCTAATTACAATTTAAAAATCTCGGGACGCAGCAAGTGCGTTATGGTAGCGAATTTTCTTTAAAATATTTTTAATAGCAAATGTCTTTCTTTGATGAAAGCAGGCATCAAACTAGGTTGCCTATATAGTAGAAACAATGTATCATATTTCATTGAAACAAATTTATTGTTTGAAAATATATAAACATTTTTCAAAAGTCTAGATGCAGCAAATGTGTTATGGAAGTGATTTTCCATAAAAATGTTTTTAATAGCAAATGCGAGCAGGCATCAATCTGATTACCGGTATAGCCTATGTAATAGAAACAATGTACTATATTTTATCAAAATTACTTATGGTTTGAAAATATACAAAAATTTTCCGAAAATAAACTTAAATGTTGGTTTTCTATCCAACAAAGCTTACGTTAATAACAAATTGAGTTATTGAAATTTGAAGGATTTAATGAAACTTTGGTAAATTTGCAGATTAGCGCCCGAACGCTTTTCAACAAATTGTTTTCAGAGACATTACTAGGACCTCACCTGCAGGTTTCTGAACAGTTTTTTGAAAAACGTTCGGGAGCTAAACTGCAAATTTACCGAAAATTTGCTACCAAAACGCACTTACTGCGTCCAGATTTTTTTCTTACAAACGCATCATATTTCGATAAAAAATGCAAAAATGCATTAACGAATTTGTTCTATGAAAATTAGTTTAAAAAAATTATACACCCCTACTCACTCCTGGTCCCGTAACTTCCTTGGGGAATGTGAACAATAAATTTTTTTTGGGGTTTGTGGACCCAGAGGGGTGGGGGCCTAGGCAGGTTTCTGAAAACAGTTTTTTGAAAAGCGTTCGGGAGCTAAACTGCAAATTTATCGAAAATTTGCTACCAAAACGCACTTACTGCGTCCAGATTTTTTTCTTACAAACGCATCATATTTCGATAAAAAATGCAAAAATGCATTAACGAATTTGTTCTACGAAAATTAGTTTAAAAAAATTATACACCCCTACTCACTCCTGGTCCCGTAACTTCCTTGGGGAATGTGAACAAGAAATTTTTTTTGGGGTTTGTGGATCCAGAGGGGTGGGGGCCTAGGCAGGTTTCTGAAAACAGTTTTTTGAAAAGCGTTCGGGAGCTAAACTGCAAATTTATCGAAAATTCGCTACCAAAACGCACTTACTGCGTCCAGATTTTTTTCTTGCAAACGCATCATATTTCGACAAAAAATGGAAAAATGTATTCACGAATTTGTTCTACAAAAATTAGCTAAAAAAATTATGCACCCCTACGCACTCCTGGTCCCGTAACTTCCTTGGGGAGTGTGAACAACAAATTTTTCTTGGGGTTTGTGGATCCAGGGGGGGCTCTAGGCAGGTTTCTGAAAACAGTGTTTTGAAAAGCGTTCGGGAGCTAAACTGCAAATTTACCGAAAATTCGCTACCAAAACGCACTTACTGCGTCCACATTTTTTTCTTATAAACGCATCATATTTCGATAAAAAATGCAAAATTACATTAACGAATTTGTTCTAAAAAAATTAGCTAAAAAAATTATGCACCCCTACTCACTCCTGGTCCCGTAACTTCCTTGGGGAGTGTGAACAACAAATTTTTCTTGGGGTTTGTGGATCCAAGGGGGGCTCTAGGCAGGTTTCTGAAAACAGTGTTTTGAAAAGCGTTCGGGAGCTTAACTGCAAATTTACCGAAAATTCGCAACCAAAACGCACTTACTGTGTCCAGATTTTTTTTAAGATAAACGCATCATATTTCGATAAAAAATGCAAAAATGCATTAACAAATTTGTTCCACGATAATTAGCTAAAAAAAATTATAGGCCATTAAACCATAAATTTCACTAAACCTACAAATAAATATCCAAACAGCTACCAAACTTAACTAAACTGACAGCCAAAGCACCAGAGAAAGGGTCTATTTGAAATGGATTTCCTGTAAAAGTTTTAGTAAAGTGAAGGGCAATGACGGTTGAATCTGAAACTTAAGGGTTTGCAGAACACTCTTCTTGCAACATTTTCTTTTCACAAATGGTATTTGTTTTACATTCTTTGCCTAAACATTGCCAATTTTTACGTTTAATATTGCGAGTTTGACGTTTTGAGGAAAACTCCTACATTTATTGCTTTAACTGCCCATAACTTCTTTGTCTTTAAAGCTATGGACTTAAATTTTGGTACAGTTCACTCTTTATAATACAAACACGCGTACCAAATTTGGTTGCCCTTACTTTGTTATTTCCGGAGATATGAATTTTTTTATAAAGAAAACACAAAATTTTCCGGGAAAACCTGGTCAGATTTTCCTGGCTAACGAACTCATCCAAGCCACTTGCAAAAGGAAGGTACTCTGCAAATTTTATCAAGATCGGTCCATTATTTTTTGAGTTATCGGTCGGATATATATATATATATATATATATATATATATATATATATATATATATATATATATATATATATATATATATATATATATATATATAAACACAGATCTCCCCATAAGCGAATTTAAAAAAAAATTCGCTGATAAAATAAAAACTGTGTGTTCAAATTTACAAAAATTGACAAAATCTTAGAGGTTAAGCAGGAAATATATAGTTTTGCTGACAGCACCTCTCTGACACTGTATAAGCCCAAACTTGATTACGTGATTTTGAAAGTTCAGGTTATTGAAACTTCAGATGTTAGATTTCGGCATGAAAATTCTGCTGATTCAGAAAAAAGATTTGTTTAGACTCACCAGTCTTCAGGTATTAGGTTACCTGGTGACCCTGTGAAGACGCCTTCCAGGTGGGATCAATCATGAGTGCCTGACACAGATTCCAGACTCCAATAAGAGCGGAAAAACTGGGGAGTACGACTGGGATTTCCCATCAGAGATTGTTGGGCCGGTAGATGTATTGCTCCAATACTACAAGACCATTTGACACCTATGTCGATGGTCGGAATTCGCTTGATGGAACCTTTGCGAATCGCAATTAAAACGTGAATTTGCTTAAGTAAAATTCACTACCAGTTGACTCAAGATTCGATGATAACCAGGAAGTCTTTCTGATTAAGGCAAGAAATCAACAGGTCGGAACAAGGAACCACAACTTAACTCCCGTTTTAAGGCTGAATACTATGTTTATTTAAACTCGCAAATCGTTTAAATTACTTTAAATAATCACTGACAATATCATTAGGTAGTACAGATAACAGAAAGAATATTATAACCCCGTTTTTAAGATAATTTAATAGCCAACGAAAACTGACGGTGTTCACTCTATGAAGGCTCAGCAGAGAGTCTCCGCTAATGTCTCGGGTTCTGCAAATTGTTAGTCGCTGCACGCAAAAATTCTTACTGTGACGGTTGGTGGCTGTGCGCGAGCTCTTTCTAGCCTCCATTCTTCGAATGAGATAAAACGAGACCTCCAATCGGTGGTGAAATCCCGACGTCGCACCTCCCGTGTTCACAGTTGAAGGTTTTTGCCGCCAATTCTCTGCAACGTTTTCAACGGTCTTTCTTAGGTAAGATCACCGGAAAATTACAGATAAATAATATTTTAAATGCTTATTTCGTTTCTGGAAGTATTTAGCGACTTTTCATGAAAATAATTTTGAAATTAAAACATGAATCACCTTACAGATAGATATTGGATTGTCGGCTCTTAATTAAGTCTCTTACGGGTTTATTTTGAATAATTAAAGCAGTAACGAAACGTAATCGTTACACATGATGACCATTCGCTTGAAATGACTGGAGAAATTATTCTATTATCTACTAAGCGTTTGAGCTCTGTTTCCACCTTTCCTTGTATAGCTAGGGGAACTGGTCGAGGTTTGCTGTGATGTGGTACAGAATTAGGCTTTAATTTTAGTGTTATTTTAGCGAATTTAATATGATATGTATGTATATATTTCTATTTGCTTTGAATTATATTGTTGATAGTATAGCGAAATGCGCATGTGCACATTAATCGTTTGATTTTACGAATAGACCCTCCCGTGAGCGCTCAGACATCACACGCGGAGTCGGTCGCAATCGGGAGGGCATCTGCGATTCGTAAAATCTAATGATTAATGCGCACATGCGCATTTGGTTATAATATCAACAATGAAATTCAGAGGCATATACAATGATACATATCATTTCTGAAAAAAAAAATTCAAAAATCTCGGTGGTCCCTAATGTTCAGAATTACCGTCCCGTGATTTATTTTGCCCAAGCAAGTCTCTTCTTAGCCATGGCAATTGTGATGTGATATTAACCTTTTTGCGAGTACGATTGGTAGGCAATCCAGCAGCAATCAGCCTTCCACAGATAGAAGAATCAGTAAGGTTCACCTCATACTGCTTCATACTGATTTTAGTGAATTTTCTTAAAAAAATTCACTAATGAGGAGATCCCGCCTTTTGAATTTTGAAAAATTTTCTTCAAATGAGCGCTAATTAGGCCCCCCCAGAACACATATCCGGGGTCAGTTTCAATTTTTATATGTTTATATATATATATATATATATATATATATATATATATATATATATATATATATATATATATATATATATATATATATATATATATATATATATATCACACCGATAACTCAAAAAATAATGGGCCGATTTTGATTAAATTTGGTCAATAATTTCCTTTTGCAAATGGCTTGGATAAGTTCGTTAGCCAGGAAAATCTGCCCAGGTTTTCCCGGAAAATTTTGTGTTTTCTTTCGAAAAAAAATTATATCTCCGGAATTAACAAAGTAAGAGCAACTAAATTTGGTACGCGGGTTTATATCCTTATAGGTAAGTTACGTACCAAAATTTAGCTCTGTAGGTCAAAAGACAAAAAAAGTTATAGACATTTAAAAAAATAAATTGGGGTTTTCTTCGAAACGTCAAAGTTGCGATTTAAAACGTCAAAATCGGCAACATTTAGGCAAATAAGTTGAATCTAATACGAGCTATGGAAATCAAATGTCTCAAGAAGGATGTTTTACAAACCCTGAAGTCTTAGTTTCAACCGTCATTGTCCTTCATTTTACTAAAATGTTTCCAGAAAATTCATTTTAAATAGACCCTTTCTCTGATGCTTGGCAGTAGTCTTAGCTATAGAGTTTATCGTTTAATGGTATATAATTTTTGTCGAATTTTCGTAAAAAATCAATAAAGTTCAATATATCCCTTATTATACAAGATATGAAAAAAATTTGTATATATTAATTATAGGGTGTCTTGAGTTACATCTTAAAAAATATTTCTACAATCACAGGATGGCCCTTAAGTCGTTGGTGATACAAATTTTCTTTTTTTTTTAATCAAACATGCCTTATGTTATTGCATTTTTGCATTTTCCATCGAAATATAATGCATGTTTGTAGGAAAATAAATTCTGTATGCAGCAAGTGCGTTATGGTAGCGAATTTTGGTCAAATGCCCCATATTTGAATAGCCCTATTTGCTATTAACCTATAAGGTTGACCAAGAAACGAGTTTTTCCGGGAACACATTAAGTCTACTTTTGGAAATTTTTGTACATTTTCACAAAATAAAGTTATTTTTATGAAACATGGCACATTGTATTTACTATATAAGTTATACTGGTAACCAAAATTGATGCCTGCTTTTTAAAAAAGAAAACACACATATTTGCAATAAAAACATTTAAAAAAAAACGCCTTGTGACATTGAATGTTTGCATTTTCCATCGAAATATAATGCGTGTTTGTAAGAAAAGAAATTCTGGATGCAGCAAGTGCGTTATGGTAGCGAATTTTGATCAAATACTTCATATTTGAATAGCCCAATTTGCTATTAACCTATAAGGTTGACCAAGAAACGAGTTTTTCTGGGAACACTTGAAGTTTACTTTTGGAAATTTTTGTACATTTTCACAATAGTTATTTTTATGAAAGATGGCACATTGTTTTTACTATATAGGTTATACTGGTAACCAACATTGATGCCTGCTTTCTTAAATAAAAAGAAAACACACATATTTGCAATAAAAACATTTTTATGAAAATTCACTACCATAACGCACTTGCTGCGTCCAGAGTTTTTAAGTCTACTGGAGGCTCTTCTGTTTATCTAAACAGTTGCGCAAATTTTCTTTCCATTATTGGCGTAAATTTATTATCAACACCAAATCCAAAGATCTTTTCACAGAAGACACAGATGCCTGTGTACTATTTATTCTATGCAAATACTGTTTGGAGGTAACGGTTTTTTTTTTTTTTTTTTTTTTTTTTTTTTTTTTTTTTTTTTTTTTTTTTTTTTTACAAACTATCCAAAACTGTCTTAAATTCTTTGAATTGAACGGACAGTCTTCATCCTCATTGACGCTAATTGCATAAAAAACTAACGTTACCTTGCCATAAGTGACATAACCTCAATTCAAAATCCAACTGTGCAGTGTGAAACAAAATTACAAAAAAAATTACAATTATTATAATAATTTTCACATGTCTGTGGATCCCTGTTTACTACATTATCTTTGTGACACGTAGATATTTTTATATAATTTATAATAGACATTACTTTCAGGACAACAGTAGAGCAGCTTCTAAATGAAATAAATGCTTTAGATACACGGATAAAGAAAATCAAGAAACAAATCGATCTGCCTACAACAGAGCATGAAATTAAGCATCAGATGATCGAATTTCTACATGTATGTTTCATAAATACTATTTCACTCACTGGAATGTAATATTTAACATTAAAAAAAAAACTATTTTGATTTTGTTTTAGATGGCAGAAAGCGAAGTCTCAAATTTACAACGGAACATGATTGAACTTGAATATGTAAGGAAGGAACTTGCAGACTTCTTCTGTGAAGATGTCAACACTTTCAAATTAGAAGAGTGTTTCAGAATATTCCACTGTTTTTGTTGTAAATTTAAGCAAGCCGTTTCTGACAATGACCGAAGACGAATACAAGAAGAACAAGCGAATGCGAGACGAAGACAGAGGGAGGAGTTGCTAGCCGCCAAAAGAAAACAGTGTAAGTATGAGTTAAAAACTAAATATTGTACATTATATTGCTAGGAGAAATTACTGATTTAGCGACAAAAACAGTGATCCTTTTAAAAATTATGATAAGTAAATTGAAGAACTATTTAAGCTGATTGTGTAATTTTATTAGCGAATTTTTATTTTTAAAAATTCGCTTATAGAGAGTAATCGATGGTGAGACTTTGCAAACATTTTTTCAAATGAGCGCGAATTTGGGCCCTAGACCAAAACCACGGTCCGTTTGTATGTTTATATTATATATATATATATATATATATATATATATATATATATATATATATATATATATATATATATATATATATATACAACTGATAACTCAAAAAGTTATTAACCAATTTTGTTGAAACTCGGCACGAATCTTTATTTTAATAATAGCTTAGATAAGTTCATTAGCCAGCTCTATCGACGAGTTTTTCTAAAAAAAAATTAGATTTCTCCGAAAAAAATTGTATCTCAAAAAATAACAAAGCTATTTTGATAAAATTTGGTTGATATATTGCCCTGGTAAATTCCTTACTACTTACCGAAATTCAACTTTATAGGTTTATAGACAATTAAATTATATAAATTTGAAGCATTTAATGAAAAGTCACTAATATAACGCACTTCCTGGGTCTTGAATTTTTTTATAAATCGGGAGAGAAATTATGAAGAATAATGTTCTAATAATACTTTTTGGCGAATTTTTTTTTAATTCACTAATGAGTCGATTACATTTTTGAATTTTGAAAAAATGTCTTCGAATGAGCGCGAACTAAGCTCCCTAGAACCCATATCCGGGGTCAGTTTCGATTTATATATATATATATATATATATATATATATATATATATATATATATATATATATATATATATATATATATATATATATTTATCAAAAAATTGTGGGAAAGCCGTCAGTTGCAAAATAAAACTATTATAGGCCGAGCTTTCGGAAAAATTTATTCCATTCTCAAGGCTACAACAATTTACATAGGAAAAATATAAAAGTTTAAAATACTTACCATATGTAAGTATTTTAAACTTTTATATTTTCCCATGTAAATTGTAAACTTTTTTTCTTTCCATGTTGTAGCCTTGAGAATGGAATAAATTTTTCCGAAAGCTCGGCCTATAATAAAGAGTTTTATTTTGCAACTGACGGCGCTCCCACAATTTTTTGATAAATAACACTATTACCGTCACGAAAAACTTAATACTATATATATATATATATATATATATATATATATATATATATATATATATATATATATATATATATATATATATATATATATATATATATATATATATATATATATATAGGTGTCCCGTATTATATTCAAATTTTGTGAGCATATAGTAGGCTTAATTCTAAGACAAAAAAAAACACAAAAGTGGTAGTTCGATTTTTGTTCCTTCCGAAGTTACAAGCCTAACAGATATAAGATTTAAATTCTAAAACCACATAAAAACATTCCTTATTTCTGCAAAATTTACTCAATATTTTTGTGACAGTTTTTTATCACCATGACCCTACTATGTCAACTTCACTAGAAAAAACGTCAGGGAAGTAATTTTTTTTTGAATAATAGGAAGTGTGAATATCAGTTGTATTTGTGGTTTTGAGTTGTTGGCTTATTATTTTTAATTCCTTGCTGCTTTTTTAGTGAAGAATATACGGATATGGATTTATTTATGGTTTTTGTAATGGGAGTGCACGTCAAGTAATTATTGAATACCGACATTGGCTTCCAAGTAGAAGAATATCCACTTTTTTTTATCTGTTTTTTTATATTTAAACAACACACCACGAGGGCTTACAGCCTAAATACTATCGTACCATGGGTGTCGACAAGTTGGAAAGAGGCAACTTGTTAATTCTGGACTTGAAGGTTTGGAGGTTCGGAGGAGAAACATGTGCCGGCAAGGAATTCCACAACTTGGAAGTCCTTGGGACAAAAGAGCGGGCATAACATGATGTTCTATGTCTGGTGACCTGGACAGTAAAAGGATGAATTCGCTCTGTTCCCCTGGTAGATCTGTTGGGGGCAGCAGGTGGAGGAACTATGAAAGGAAGCTCCTCTGAGCAGTGCCCGTGCAGATATCTATAAAAGAGAGAGAGGTCACCAACGGCACGTCGGTGGGCAAGGGATGGCAGCCTTTGGGTGAGGGTAGGGTCACCGATGAGACGTATAGCAGATGTGGGAGCAGTGTTCAAGGTTTGGCCTTATTTATGAAGTATATAAGGTATAGAGATTTGCTGGTGAAAAGTATTTGCGAGCCTGGAAAGGGAAACCTAATTTCTTAGCAGCCACTTCTGCAATTGATGTGACATGTTGGTGCCAATTGAGATTTCGATCCACAGAAATGTCAACAAGTGAAAAGGACTCATTACTTTGAATAACTTGGTTGTTCATTGTGATGGGTCTAGGGCTGGTGTATCTCTTATGAGAAAGAAAGCAAGACTGAGATTTGGTGAGGTTGAATTGTGCAAGATTTCTACTTCCCCAGTCTAATATTTTTTGGAAATCCACGGAGACAGAACTCTCCATGAGTCTGCGATCCTCATATAATTGGGCTAAAGAGGCAGGCTTAGAATATTGTATATTTGAGTGGAGGGTGCTGTCGTCCACGTAACTGTGAGCTGGGTTGGATGTGCTAGTGAGGAGGTCATTGATGTGGAGAAGAAACAAAGTAGGGGCTAAAGCTGAAACTTGAGGAAGTCCTGCATTAATTGGATACAGTTTAGGGGAATGACCATCCAGTACCACAGAAATGCTCCGGTTGGAGAGGAAATTTGCTGTCCAGGTACATAGTTTTGGTGGTAGGCCATAGGCCGGAAGTTTATTAAGCAGCGCTGCGTGCCAGACCTGGTCGAATGCTTTGGATATGTCTAGAGCGACAATCTGGGATTCACTGTGTAGTTCCATAGACTTATTCCAAGAATGGGTGACAAAGGAAAGGAGGTCGGCAGTTGATCTGCGCTGACGGAATCCATACAGCCTGTCGTGGATTAGACTGTGTTTTTCAAGAAATTTTAGTACTTGTTGTACTGTAAGCTAGCAATATGTTGCCCATCGCCTATATCACTTTTTACATTAGATATTATATTTGCAACACAACTTTTCAACACAGTACAAACAGTTATATAGTTTGAGCTTTGTTTTCTTATTAAAAATTTATCTGTACAGATATTTTGAATATAAGTATGCAGTTCCATAAAAAAATACCAACCTCACTTTTATATTTTGGCTTAAGGAGATTCCAACTTACAAAAACCCTGTAAAGAAGTAACATGAGAAAATATTTTCCCAATAAATTCACATTCATTCTTGATACAACTGTTGTGGATTTCAAATAACTTTTTTTCAGTGGAAAATATGGCAGCCGATTCTGATGTTCCTATCATTGAAATGCAAATTTATGATGCAAGGACTGGATTTCCATTAAGGAAGGTAACGATAATTTAAAAACGTCCACATATTACTTCAAATAAAAACACAATACACTTCATCATTTTGTTTTCTTGATACTAATTAGCTTATCCTTAAACAGCTTAGTGTATATATTTTGCAAAAAAGAATCTACAAAAGATTTCTAATATTTTTTCAGGGAAATAGAACAAACACTTCAGAAGATGAAACATCTATAATTGGCTCTCCATTGGCATCAAGGAGACGATTGGGATCTTTTAATGGCTGCGAAAATACCACTGGCAAGGAGGAGAAATCACCTGGTAAGTTCTAGAAAACGTCTCAAAATAAATGTTCGTCGTAAAATTAGGTCTATGTGAAGTTTTGAAATTTCGAACTGAACCTGAACCAAACCGTTGGTTCGAAAAGTTACGCGCAGCTGGCATGTTAAAATTGTTCGGAGTTCGAAATATGTAATTCTTCAAAGTCTAACGGGGTAGTTTTACGAGCCATTTGCTTTTCTTTAATACAAAGATTTAAAATGACTAAACAGTAATTGTTATTATTAATAAAATTTATGTAAATACTTACTTAGGTATATTTCTAAATTTGACAACGCTCGAGCAGCAGAACGTGTATTCAAAAATTACCCCTTGTTACCTTGATAACAATATTTAACTTTAACGACCTTCAAAGGAGGTCTTGCCTGAATTTATTTGGAACACTATGACTGAGCATTTGGGATCAATTTTCCCCAAAATTTTACTATATATGCAGCCCTACCATATACCTAGTGACAACACACGTCACAATCATTTTATAAGAAACTGTTAGGATATACTCTAGTTTAAGGTTTTCTTATGCTAAGAATAAAACACAGCATCTAGTTTTAAAATTACTTTAATACAAAAAATAAAAATTTATACAGATAAACATTTTAACAGCACATTTTTTTAAAATAATCAATTAATTCAAAGGTTTCCTTCTAGGTAAAATTAAACTAAAACTCTCAACTCCAATAACCCATATTCTAAAGTTATTTAAAACAGAATGGTGTGGGAGGCTTTTCTAATCTTAAAAAGAACTAAATGTTACACAAAGTTGATACTGGTGAAAATTAAATTGTTTTCGCCCCCGGTATAATTTTTCATAAGTTTAATAATTAACATATTTCTCAGCTTAATTATAGCTCTCAATTTTATCTAACATCCCCTTTGCTTTCCCAACTAAAACCTTATGGCTCCAAGCCCTATATTGTCCTTCGTATTATAAATTTCACAAAAATTCCCCCATCTACTGAAATTCCTCATAAAACAACACCTAAATTGCAATATAATTCCAATTCGCTCTAATTATATTCTAGTGCCCTACGACTCAATCATCTATGTTAATTCTATCTTATAGCCCATGGCTCAAGAATATCTATACAAATTTTGTATGAAAATTATTTCAGTACTCGAGACAGTTAGCATTCAATAAAGAATCACTTTAAACAATATTAAGTCATGGAACGTACTCACCGCGTAAATGGAAATAAAAAACGAGCCCTGTATCTTCCTTTACCACTCGCTCACACAGGCCGTTCAACCACTCTTGTCCGTGGTAACGGCCCTTTAGAGAAACCCTAATTCACCCCGTAAATTACACTCAACTCCTAAATTTACTCTGATTTTATTTAAAAGAAACCCTTGACATTACCGCCGTACTGCCCAGCTCGAGGCCGGCTGAGTGACCAGTCCCAGGCACGTATTTTTCTACCGTTCACATATCAAATTCCAAGTTTTTATTTTCCTATGTTAAAACCAAGTGACCTGGTTTTTTAGAGGCCGCAGAACTCAAAACTTGCGGATCTAGCATTCCTCTACCAACGATGTCTCAAGTCACCGTTCTGTGCAACTCCTGCAGTAAATTGTTTATAATTTCCACATTCCCAGAGCCTAGATAATTATGCATATTCAAATTATATTTACGAGCGCTTAAAATATTTGTTGTGGCGATTTTTCATAAACTTTTTGAGATACAACCCAGTAATTATTTTACATCTTCTCTGAACAGTTATGTATAGAGAAATTTCATACGACTAGATACTTAAACAGGTAAGCACCTTGCTTACAAAAGTATTTCAAAGTTCCAGAAAGCATTTGCACACAACCAACCTCCAAATGTTTCCAAGTGTCTGGCATTTGTAAGAATTGTAGGGATCTGTTACATGCCACAAATAGCATTATATGAGTATAATATCTAAATGTTACATTTAATAACCTGAACATTGGGAGATGTAAGACACGAGTCGCCATCTCATTGCGGAACCAAGTAGTATGTTGTTACGACTGCTCCAAATAACACAAAATGTTATAAAATAGAGAGTATGTACAACCAACTAACAATTTTGTAAATTATCAGCCCTGGTCCATTCACTAATATAGGGACAATGTGATTGTGGTGAGAATACATCTAGCCTTACATTTAAGAACCTGATAGATATATAAACAATGAAGAACTTCAGCTGGGTTCAAAGTTTAATTCGAAAATTTAACACCCAAAGAGATTGGAGCCTCTACTATGAGCTTCAAAACGGGCAAGTAGCTTCACTTAGATGGCGGTACACCTCAACAGCAGGCATAAAAGGCCCTGTGCGTCCTACCAAACCAACATTTGGTGCGGTAGCTGAAGGGATCAGAGTGGATATTCTCCACCATAAGCATCCCACCTCTGCACTGGATGATACACGGCTGGGGCTGCTGAGGTATATTCCGGACGACGTTGGTACGCGACTATCATCCAGACAAGTACTCGCCAGGCTCAGAAAAATGAACGACATCCTGATGACCTGAACACTCGGGAGTGGCCTATTCCACACCAAGAAGAAGCGGTTCACTCGGTAAATTTTCAGTTGACTGAGAGCATCAGACAATACCTTGGCGTTGGGCAGGTACTATACCTATCAAAAGTTAGGAGTTCTGTGACTGCACTGAAACCCATAGCTACTACCACCAGTCGACCCAGACGGATTATAGCAGCCCCTTTCAGGAGCGAAGAAGGGACAGATCTTCCTGAAACCACACCACAGGGAAGGGTAAAACCATCTATATAAATGGTCCCTCTAGAGAAGCAGTTAGAGCACATCCTGCCTACAGCACTTTAAGAGGAAGCACCAGGAGATCTAGACCAACTTCCGCCCTCAAAAAGTACTGACTTCTGCAAGAAACTAGATTTAATAGGTGAAATTAGGTGTGAGCCACGATAGACATAAAGCCGCAGTGGATCTACTAAAATAGCGCACTCACTATACAGTGCCGACCTGAAGCTGCCACCCCCCCCCCCCCCCTCGAAGCCATAAGTTTTACCCATATAAAATCCTGATAGACGACTCGAATTTTGCGAAATTATGTCAGGAAGAATCGTAGGAAATCATCACTACTTGCAGAATATCTGTTTCAGTGACGAGAGTAATTTTTTTTACATGGAAAAGTTAATACCCAAAACTGCAAGTACTGGAGTGAGGAAAACCTCCATGTTTTCCGGGAGGGACACACACAGTTCCCCCAGAAAATAAATATTTGGGCGGGCATTTTGGGTAATCACATCATAGGTCCCATTTTTGAGGAAGAAAATCTTAATGGCCCATGATATCTGGATATGTTGCAAAATACAATTACTCCATTTATTAATGATGTTGTTGCCCAAAACCCACATGAGTTTCAAGAGGTTATATTTCAACAATACGGAGCCCCACCTCACTATTTTAGACAAGTCAGAAATTACCTGGATAAGAGTTATATAGAAATTGGTCGTCGGGGTCCTACGGAATGGCCAGCTCGATCCACAGACCTCACGCCTCTAGATTTTTTTCTTTGGGGATGCGTTAATCTGAGGTTTATAAAACGGCTCCCGGCTCATTAGATGAACTTAGACAACGAATTACAGATGTTTGTTCAAGAATAACGCCACAGATGCTTCATAATGTCAGAGAAGAATTTACCCATAGAATATTTATTTGTCAGGAGGTCCATGGTGGTGATTTTCAACATCTGTTGAAGTAACCACTTCAACAGTTTGTGCCTTTAGATTTTATTTGAATTGTTTTTCAATTTTCTAAGTTAGGGTTACTTAGTTGTTATTAGTCAATCAACCAATCCAAAACCAATTTTGTAATCAACGACTTGTGAGCAAGGACATTGTCTTGTAAAAAAGCACAACTTTCGCCAGTTTTCCGTGGCATTTTTTCCACAATTTTCTTCCGTAATTTTGTTGGCATCTCACTATAGTATGCTCCCATGACAGTCTTATGCCATTTCAGAAAATCTAGTTGTCTTTGTCATCTTTGTCCCCCAAAACTGATGCAGCAACCACCAGCAGACTTTGAAACACGGAATTCTTTAGGTCACGGAGAACTGAAATGCGTCTACTCTTTCAATTGCTCGTTAGTCTCTGCATCATAGTGATAGATCCATGTTTCGTCCATAAAAACATGACGACCACAAAGTGTAAGGCATCTTCTTGAAAATAATGGCATATTTACTTCGATATTGTTTTTGTCCAATATTACCTGAGCCGTCAACCGTGTGGAAGCAGGCTTGGACGGTTAATTATAAACAAATAAACTGCGAAATCATTGATATCGAAAATGATGGATCTATTAACATAGCTAAGAGTACCGATAACCAAGTTTTGATGATGGTAAAACACCATGAACCAATTATTTGATGACTATGATAAATTTAACACAACAAGCATAAAACACATATTGTCTTTTGCACAGAGACTGTTGTATTATGTTAACAGTGGCACGCCGCATCTTGTCATAGGTCAACTTCAATGTAACAAGAGACACACAAATGTCAAAACCAAGTGTAATCGAATCCATTGTAATATATTGTGTTATAATTAATTAATTACTTGGTTTTTAATAATCAAATTACAATACTACAACATATAATAAATACAACATGGTGCTGCGAAAATAAAGAACCGTGTGTCTATAGTTTTTTTTTCCAAATAAATGTGTCATTTGACACAAGATGTGATAGTGGAAGATAGTCTTCTGGGTCTTCATCATCTTCTGAATAGGATAAATTTTGTGAAGGAATATCTGCAACAGCAATTTCCTCTGTATCCATGAGAGAAACGGCACTTCCCTCTTTCTCCTCCTCATCAAATTCGTCAGCAGATTCTCCATCGGAAGGTATTTCTGCCAGGAAAGTATCAAACTCCTCGGGATTTAAGTTTTCCAAGTCACTATATCTCTCTAACAGAAAAAAATTATCACAAAATTTTAATGATGGCGTTGTGGTATATTGGAAACACCACATATAAATGACGATTAAAGGAACATCTTTTGTAAATATTTATAATTATGGTATAATCGGCTACTAATACATTATAATAATCATATGTAGGTACTTTTTTTTTTGTTCCCTCAGGGCTCGTCCGCGGCCTTGCCGCCCCGATAGCACCGCAACCCTTGGTTGATTGTGCATACCCTTAGTCTTACTCCACCCATTCCAAGATCACTGTGCCTTGAACTAGTCTGCACAGCGATTGGTAGGGTGAAGTTTTATATTGCTCTGTCTCCGGTCTAGAGTGACCGTAGATCAGTTGTCTTTTCCGGTCCAGAGCTATACACTCACACAAGATGTGCTGGGCTGATTCCTCCCCCTCGCCGCAGAGTCTGCATGCGAGGTCCCCTTCGAACCGCCCAATTTTATGCAGGTGTTTCTTGACGGCCATGTGTCCCGTCAAG